>CM031975.1:8304818-8480055 GCA_018804465.1 Populus tomentosa
CAGCTTATGCAGCACAAGCTGCAAGAGCTGCTGTTGAACTCTCAAGATATGATTCTCAGGACATTGAACGGGATGATCATGACGATTCTAGTCATGGACAAGGGACTCTGTATGATTCTGATGGTTCATTGACACCTGAACTTCAAGGCAGATATGAAGCTTCAGAGGATAACAAGCAAGCTGCAAGAGAACTCTCGAGATATGATTCTCAGGACATTGAACGGGATGATCATGGTGATTCTAGTCATGGACAAGAGACTCTGTATGATTCTGATGGGTCATTGACACCTGAACTTCAAGGCAGATATGAAGCTTCAGAGGAGAACAAGCTATCAAATGATAGTTTGGTATTTAACGAAATATACACGATTGACAATATCAGTTCTGAATCAGAAGATGAAAACATGAAAGGAAACGGAAGAGTGCATCTTGAGTTTGAAGAGAGCAAAACAAAACCTGGATTTGATAGGACACCATCTAATTCAAGTTCAGATTCCGACGGGAACATGTGGAATGAGAGATATCAACTTTCAGATTCACTCTCCCACAATAAGCCAGTAGGTAACGAGATGGTTTCATATTTGGTTGACAAGAAGGCTGAGAGGGAACAAGTGACCATTCCATCACCAAAGCACCATGACTTGGACTTGTACAGAAATACTAATTTACTTGCAGATGAAAACCAACACATCAGAGAGTATAATGCAGTTCATGACGATGTCTCTTATGAGGATGAAGATAAGCTTCCATACCAATCTCCGAAGTGGATTCCACTCAAACCTCATGCCGATGCCATGATAAATCCCAGAAAAGGAAACTATGAGTACAAAACCGCACACTCCACAACTTCTGCTGAGAATTTAAGTACACGTTCAAACATAGACAGGAAGCGTTTATCAGTGAGGACCAGAAGAGCAAGGGGGGCCTGAAAAGAATAAGTGAAAAGCACCAAAATTTTGTTTCCTTGGTTCCGTTCAGTTTATGCTAAGCCATATGTATAGGATTTCATAATTTTATTTCTTCATATTTTGTTTCATAAATAATTGGCGGTTTGCACATTGAATATGAAATAATAGATAAGAAAAATATTCTTTCCTCTGCTTCACAGGACTTTTATGTCCGTGCACAGGTCTCTCTAACTCCCAATATTGAAGATGAGAAAATATGGTACGTCAAAATGGCCTTTTTGTTAACTGAAGGTTTAATATTCAGAGATTCAGACTCTCAAATGAACTTTAAACAACTTCTCATGCCTTTCATAGCAGAATTTCAGAATTTTGTACTGCAATAAATAGATGGACAAAAGTTAGGTATATTTTTCACTAAACAAAGATTTTCTCAAGGCATATTTTAGTAGAAACGCTTCAGGCATATATTCAAATTAGAGGGCAGGTGGGATTTAGTAGTTTGTGAATAGAATGCAAGCACATCGTGCCAAACTCAATTGGTAGGCCTTGATTTTCAAACTCGGTTTAAATCACGCCATAAATGGGCTTCGTCTCTGAAAGGACGACTTTATTTTGGGTGTTTGCATAATCTAAAAGACAGGCATAACTCATCAACTATCTATCAGATGCAGAAGACCATGAAAATGCAGGCTTAACTGGAAGTTCATAACATATTCCAAGTTCAGATTCAAAGGATTTTTGTTGCCTGTCACTGAAATTCAGGCAATATGCGTGTTAACTTTCTACCATTGTGACTATCAGGATGCAGTCAATTGGCTACGATAGACACGAGTGTTCCAGCATTATTAACATTTTGGATGCTGCATCAGGCACCTGTACCATCTAACAATTAACAAGTTTTCAGGTTATCAAATCCATGCTTTTTACTGTATTGAACAGTGATTTAAACAGCATCGAGAGGATTCCAATCATTGACATTCCCAATTAATCTGTTTTCAGTCTTCAAGATACGATTTCCCGAATATGATTAAAATTACAGAAACAAAGGTAATGAAAAAAACCCCAGCAATATGCAACTCGAACTTGTTGATTAAGAATGGCAAACAAAGAAGTCATATCACATCACACTCCAGTAAATTGTATTCTAGGGAACGATATACAAATTACAGAAAGATTAAGCAACCCCGTGTTTCATTAATTTTAACAAAGACAGTCCAAACAATCCAAATAAATCTAATGTAATATTTAACCGTGAACCAAACTATACCACATTAAGCCTAAATTTTAAAACTTCTCTGTATCTGTAAGTAAATTCCTATTGATTGGAACCTGTATCCTGCCACAATTCAATGATATCAGTAGCCTGATTGAGAAGAGCATGCAATTGCTTCCGCGATATCCATGGCTTGCCTTCTAACAATAGTCTAAGCTGCTCCCAAGCATCTTCCTTGGGCCAAAAGTAGTAGGGACTCAAAGGGATTGTGCCATGGCCTGGTATCACTTGGTTTAGTGCAATTCCAATTACCTTCTGCATCCAAATGAACTTCAATACTACTCTTGGTTTCTCTATTGGCTTCACCACTACTCCGAGCTTCTACAATATTAAAAAGAAAAAAAAAAGTTTCCTTTAACAAATCAATTCTTTCACTAATGTTTTGCCCTATCTTCTCACTATCAAAAAAGATTAAAGGGAAAATAAAGAAAACCCGTTTAACACATTGCATCAAATCAATTCCATAAAACCCAATTGAGTTCACTATTCAATCAAGAACAAGAAAACAATGGCATAAACAAATAAGTAAGATAAAACAAGTTCCCAGTTGCTAAATCATACATAAAGAAAATAAATTAAAAAAAAGGGCATTCAAAAGGAAGGTATGTGTGTGCAAAATAACCTCTTTCTCAGTGGATGTTTCTTTTTCTTTTTCTTCTTCAGGGAGTGTTTGTTGAGCTTTTGTAGCAGGAAGTTTGAGTCTTGCCGGGGTTTTGAGAGTGGAAAGGGATTTTAAGTGAAAACAAGAAGGTTTTGGTTTGATAGAGAATATAGGGGTTTTAAGGGGTTTACACAGGAGGCTCTGTGAAGGAAATGTTGCAGGTTGTAAGTGGGTTTGGATTTTGGGTTTTGTGGCCATGGATGCCAACATCTTTCTACCTGTCCTTTTGTTCTTTGAGACGAGAGAGATTCTGTGAACCAAGAAGCCACTTTGAAGAAGTATCTTCCGCTTGTTTCTCTGTTTCAGGAATTGTGACCGAAGGAAACTAATGGATAGAGGGTCGGGTCGGGTCGGGATGGGTTAATTCGAACTCGAATCTTGGATGAGTCCAAACTACTAGGTACTAGCCAATGGATACCCTCTCCCTTAAATCCACAAATACCTTTTGGGATTTTTTTCCACGTATTTTACTTTCAAAAAAATTAAATAAAAAAATATTTACTTGGAAAATAGAATACATAAAATAGTTTGTCAAATGTTAAATTATGATTAATCGGAAGCATAATCAGGTTCTTTTAAGGTCGGTAATCAAACTAAGTTCCAGTATTTTTAATATAATAATATTAAAAATAATTTTTTAAAAAATATTATTTTAATATATTTTTAAATAAAAAATAATTATTATTACACTCTCAAACACCTTTATATAAATAAAAAAAACATAATGATCTTAACTAAAGTTGAAAAGAACATAAAATTCTGATACAAATAAGCGGAAAATCAGACCAATTAATCACATGCATAGCCAGCTAATCAGCTTGATTTAATTAGTTAGTTGAAAACTAAGGAAATTGATTGCAGAAGTTTCTTAATCCCAATTCCTGAACCCATTTGCTTTGATTCCTTGAATGTTCCCAAGTTAATTAGTTTACAAGATGAGTTTTATTACTATAACTTTGCTTGTCACGTCTGCTGTTGTTGGTTCAAGTTTTTGCAGGAAATATGGAGGAAAATATTTCAGTATGTTGTGGGTTGCTAGTTGCTACCTTCCAATTTCTCCGACTCGGAGGTTGAAAAAACAATTATATTATAAAGAAAGAAAACTAAGCCATGAGATAATTTTAATGTGCATTTTTTACTCTTTATTCTTTCACGAGTCATTATAGATTGATGAAGTGTACTTTTTTTAAAATCTTATTTTGATTCTCAACTTTTATTTTAAATCAACTGTAATTGTTTTAGCTCAAGTTAATACTTAGTTGCTTTTTCTTTTTTAAAATGGAGTGAAATTGAAAGATATAGGATCAAAGTGAAAAAGATAAAAAAAAATAAATTATTTTTTTTTAGTTAATAGGTAATTAGTTCTTTTAGTTTTTAAATATTCATAAATTCTTTATCCTTAATTTTGAGTCATTGATTTATAAAAAATGAGAAAATTGTTGGATTTTAATATAGAAAGAGAGAATTATCATTTACACCGATTATAACTATCAAAATTGTTGAAATTTATGTGAATAATAATAATTATTTAGAACCTTAATATTGTCTAAAATAATATATTGAAGTTGAGAAAGAGAAACTTTACCTGATTTGATTTTATTATGATGGTAAATCAGTTTCTAGAATTTCTTTTAGTATTGTTAAGTTGTTTTGGTTTGAATGGGTTTTTAAGGCAAAAAAATATTTTATCTTAATTTTTTAATCACGATTGCTGAAATTTAAATATAAAAATGAAGATTGTCTAATAATTTTTCTTTAAAAAAAATATAAGGATCGACGACAAGTCATCAGCTTTTTAACTCTTTAGTTCATTGGGTGTGACTACGATTTATGCCCAACCTTCTTTCAGAAAAGACATTGGTGGAGGTAAGTTGCTAGGAACATTGTCACACCATGTTGGCCAACCTCAATTTAAATTGAAACAATACTTGAAAGCATTCAAAAACAAAGAACTCACCCTGGATGCTCTTATAATCCAAGTTCAGATTCAAAAGGAAGCACCTTCGTTGCCTGTCATAGAAATGGAAATGGAATACAGGGGGAGAATATAGAGCATTAATTTGCTGCTATTTGGTTGTAAACTAACCTGTAATCTATTTGGCCCTAAAATTCTGCAAGTTTTGACTTCCAAAGTTGGAGCTGACGACTCAACTGTATTATGCAATATTCAAAACTGAGTAGAAATTAAAAATCCAGATAAAAACAATTTCAAATCCCATTGTTCGATGGATATAGTTTAGTTCCCATGGATAAAAATTACCCTTACAAATGCTGTCTTGGACAAATATCCTCTTACCATCAATTTGAAGTGTCCCAGTACTCTCACTACAAACTAGAAGCTAGTTTAGTTCCTTGCAGTGGGGAATTGTCCCATGATGCAAGAACCCAGCAGGGGTCAAGACCATGCTTCGACATGGTATCTACCATCCTTTTCCAATCTCCTAAGCTGCAAAACAGCAGTTTCCCTCGAAACTCCAGCCTCTTTGGATATAATTTCCTCCAAGGCTGACATTACATCTGAAGGCATTTTGGTTGATGAACCAGCGACATATATTGAAGCTCCCTCCACTAACAAATTCCAAATCCTCTGGCTCTGTTCCCGCATCTTATGCTGCACATAAACTTTTTGTGGTTGATCTCTTGAGAAGGCTACATAAAACCCTCCACCCCTTGCTACGGATAGTGGTCCACCGTTTTGTGCATGAGACAACCAAAAATCCTTGTACAAGAAGTCATTCTCCTGATTTCGACAACCAAAGAACAACATAATAGGAGCAGCTGAGCCGGACATGTCTTGTATGGCTCTTTCCTCTACAAATCCACGAAAAGGAGCACAGCCTGTACCAGGCCCAATGAGTACAAGGGGAATTGATGGTGGTGGAGGAGGAAGGGAGCCTTTGCGAAACCATGCTGGAATATAAACACCTGCTCATTCAAATAAATGTTATCGTATAACAGGTGACATGGATCGCTCAATTGGAAGGTTTCAGTTGCATTTTAGTATACCCATACCATCTTGTGGATCAAGTCCAGCTAGCCACATAGAGCAGAGACCCGTTCGCTTCCTCTTAAAAGGAGTTGTCCATGAAACTACATTCACAGTCAAGTGCACTTGATTGGGGTGAGCTGAAGGGGAAGAAGAAATGGAGAAAGCCCTTGTTTTCAATGGAGGAACCAACTGCACCAGCCACTCAAATGGCATTTGCACAGAAGGGAAATCTTCCAGTACCTATATTGAAAAGACACAATCAAGTCCTTGCAAATGCAAAAGATACAGTGGAGCAGCTCAACTCTGATAAACTATTTAAAATGCTGGAGTTTCTCCTATATCCTTTGTGAGAGGACAAACCTAGCATTGTAAAAGGTCAAAGTTCCTATTACCGTTAACCTAGTAATTGACCAGTTAAGAAAAAGCAGTATGTCCTATCTGCATAGCTTAATTTACATACTACAGTTGTTATCTTCGCACAAAAGCCCACACACACACTGTAGATAATTATTTGGTTTTGTTGACTTCAAGTATATTCCTGGAGTAGTATTACATTCAATAGAAGCACATCACAGTAAGATCTAAAAGAGAAACTTAATTTAAGTGTGTGAGGTTTTATTTCAGCAAAATAAACTGATAACATGTACCAACATAGTGAAGAAATGAATGTCAACAAAAGATGCTCATCAAATAATGCACAATGCACCATCAATTATGTGCAATAATTCACCTCTAGAACATTTCTTCGTTCCTTTTGGTTGTACTGGTAAAGATCATCTCTTCCTTCAGGAGAGGCAAAATATTGAAGTCTCTCCTTTTCATGTTCGGCTGTTGCAAAATAACTCATAACCTGAATGAGAAAAGGATTGTCAGTATAAGACAACAGAATAGCACAGCCTTGAGACAACACCACAACAATCAAAACTGAGCTAGCAAGGAGCATGAATATAAGATTCGATTAGCAAAAATACATTACTTTCTTAATTTCTTTCCTTCAGTTGAAAGGAAAAAATTTCAATTACAAGGCTTCAACCTTAATTTCCATTAGAACCATTGATTAGGGGAAACCGACAATGCTAGTTGGAAAACCAGAAATTGTAAGTTGCCTCACTTTAATATACAAGTTGGCAAAGACCAGAGCATAGTGAAGCTGAGCAACTAAAACTCCCAATCTTATCAAAATCTATGGTAAATTGCTTCTAATTCAATAGAATAGGATAAAAAAAACAAATAAATATTTTAATAGATCAAACTTCTCTATACCACAGCTAGACATAGGTTATTCCACGAGAAAGTTTTGAAAATAATGCAGCTATTGAATGGGGATGAACTACTTTGTGTTGAAACATATGAAAAAGGTGCTGCCACCGAATCTATTTCTCCTTATCATTACTGTTATGAAATGTCAATTTAAGACAGTTTTAATTATTCATTTAAGAAAAGTAGAGTAATTCAAAATTACATGTGCAAGAAAAGTACAATAATAGTTGGGCACCAGTTTTGAATTTACCAATATCATTTTCCAAAAGACATCTTTCTACCATTTTCTAAAGAAAGAACCAAAAGTGCAATCCTAAATACTAAATAGCCTCTTCCTGTTTAATTCATTTTCCAAGATAATTTTTTCTCTGGCTCAAATGTGATGAGCAGGAGAAAAAGAGGAAATGGAATATAGAGAAGGATTGGAGGAGCAAGTATAAACAGCATGTTACATAAGATAGCATCTTTTGTTTGCTTGAAGATAGAAGAACAAAAAACATACAGCATCCTTGCCTCGAAGAAATAGCGTCTAGGGGAAGCTGATGCAATATCCATGGTCAATTCCACGAAAGTTTTCAATTTTATAGGGACTTTGTAGTCATTGCCTTCAGCGTCACGATGACGACTCTCCATCCCTATAGGATGCACCTGAAACAAAATGCATTGCCCATTATTTAGGATAAAGAGTGTGACAGCTATATCTAAGGAGCAAAGTATGACTTGTGCTTCCCCCATAAGCAAGTCAGGGGAAATATGATAAGTAATGAAGTGGTTGATAACAAACAGAATGAAAAAAAAAAGCTTTCAGCTTGCAAGTGTTCAGCTCAAACGTGCCATAAAGGTTAAGGACTATTCTATTTTGAACTACTGATTTATCAATCTAAAGGTGCACCAAGAATAATATATTAAAAAATCAATATAGGCTGGAAAATGAAGATATAACGAACATTAAATGAAAAGTAGGTACTGTTTATGATGTTACAACTGATGAAAGTTATTTCTCACATTGTTTAAGTTTCAATACATGATAAACACCTAACACATTTCCAATTGAGCATGTGACTCTGAGAGCTAAGAATATGTCTACATTGCTGGATAAAGCAATGTGCTGAAGGTAAGCCATTGATGAAGCACCTCTCCAATCCAGTGAGCCAGGGATATAACTTGATTTCAAACTGTTCACTAGTGGCTTGCTTCCTGTTATATGATATTCTACTACCAAGATGCATTAAGAATGCAGGCTACTAAGCCTACAAACTACAATTTTTTTATGTTCATGGAATAAGCATAATATAATAAAATCACTTTCACAAGGACTGCATCTATTTCAACAACTGAGCAAAGATCCTCAGTGAAGTCCTTGATGCAAGAGCAACAAATAAAGGAAGTCTCTGCCAACAAGGGAATGACTTACAGTGATGAGAGATTCAGGATTCAAATTACAACACTGAAGGAAAGCATCCACTGCAGCAGGATCTTGACCAGGAAGAACTTCCAGGACATCACCAACTCCATATTCAATTATCTGTGCAGAGGGTAGAACACACATGAAAGACACCAAATTGAACTCATTTGATATCAAATTATAATTGAGGTGCTTTGGCATACAAAATCATGTGTGCTCAATCAGAACAAAACAGAGAACTTACAGTTGAAACAAACTCAAATTCAAAATGGCGCACATCTTTTCCACAGCCAGCTCTACACAATGGTTGATTCTTGATCTACACAAGTAAGGATAAATGAACTGAGAAATACAGAAGATGCAAAGATGATACAAAGATTGACCAGGCAATTGCTCAAGAGAAAGAGAGGAGATTAGTTCTTTTTGATACTGCTAATCTTTTCAAAATAACCTTCTCAATAGGATGAGAACGTAACAGGTCAAATTTTCATATGGCTAATTAAATCAATTAGAGAAAGAACACTACAGATACAAGTGTCCAGAAAGAGACGAAGTTAAAGCTTTCAGCTTTTGAACTACAAAATGTACACGGATTCTGCCATCAACAGAGGCTAAATAAAATGTTGACCAGCAGCCCCTGCTAATAGCAAGAAGCTCCCAACAATTACACAAGTTCTCATGCATGATAGCTACATGACTTTCTGTATAGAAATTGGAACTTCAAGTACCGGATAGGAGGAGCATCACAATTTTATTATAAATTGGTTGGCGTAAAGAGCCAGATGATTTGGTGTTTTAGGTTATGATGACAAGCATTTAAGCTTACCATCTTAAGAAAGCAGTCAGGAATATTCTTGATATGAGAAACTTTTCCAGGAGACATGGTGCGAGCTCTACCAGTTTGCATCTGCACATGATCAAGACCTGATATGACCACAAGGCATAAAATCATAAGTGAAAAAACCTAATTCTGCAAATTAATTTATTAAAAAAATTGTAAGCAACAAGCCTACATTTTCCAATTTCCAAGTTAAACTGGGTAGGCAGAACAAAGTGTAAAACTGCACAATTTAATTAGCAAATACAATCATTTCATTTTCATTGATAAAGGGAATAAAATGCATGTTTAGTAATATTTATCTTCGATGTTTGTATGGACAGAACATTGGCTATCTGGGGTTCAGTTATATTACATCAGTCATCACATATTCCAGCCAAGGTTTCTAACATGTACAAACTCGATTTCCAACTCCTACATGACATGAATGAGATCGGTCAACTATAAATAAAACAAATGGTTAAGGCAGTAATGCCAATAGCCATTGCACTAGCAAGGTGGTAGACACGCATCGCTCAAAAGAAGTATCCCAACCTCAAACCCTGCAACAGCCATATTTATTGACACAGAAAAAATGGTTTTATTCTTGAATAAAAAATGGTTGTACCCTGCAATCACTAGGCTGAAAAACCAGCAAACTCACACATATATTAACCAAAACATGTTTTTTTTCCTTTTCTACATTCACAGAATCTCTACCAGATATTTTCCAACTCATCACACAGAAATGTGCATAAACCCCCACTAAAGAGAATAATGCATTCAGAGCATGGCTTGGCCCTTGCAATGGAATGACATTCAATCACAAGAATATATAACAAGAAACCATATCCAAAATGTAGAAGCATTAAACAAACACAATTGGTAATTGTGATAGCTAAAAAGAAAATGCATAGCCAAACAACTGAATTACCTGGAGCAGAAGATGATTGTAAGTCCACCTTGTCAATTTCATGATATGTTATTTGAAATTTAGGTTGATTGATGAGTTTTGTATCTGATATCACAAAATCTGGACCATTTGGGAAGAATTTAGGGTTAATCTGATACAGCATGTTCCACAAGGATGACATCCAAGGATCCAAAGCACCTTCATACCTAAAAACGAAACCCCGCATATTAGATATCTTCTCAATTCAACATCATGCTTTATTTAGGGAAAAAACAAATGCTTTGTTCACAACAAAGGATGAAAACAGGAGAAATTGTAGTTGTAGGTGATGCTAGTTTCTATCCATTAATTTTGTAACATCTAAACAATCAGGAAGAATAAAGTGTTCATTGTGCTAACAAAGCCTAAATCCTTTTCTATTGTAATGTAATCATACCCTGAAGGATGCTGATCATCTCCTAAACCTCTTTCAACAACAGCTGTTGCCCCAAGATCTGAAATTCTTCTGTCAAGCTTCTTAGCCACAAACTGCAGCCATAGCATGCAATACAGATCTGTGATAAAAAAAAATAAAGGAAAAAAGAAACTTGTTTCCTCATGGGTTATTGAATGGAGGATTACAAGAATGATACTGCCATGTGATTATAGAGTACAATCCTAGTAATTTGAGCAAATGATGGGTTATCTGATTAAAGACACTTCCTAACAATAACAAGGGCTGGAAGGTATAAGAAAATAGGAACCTCAAAGTGAGCCATTCATTAGAAATCAAAGTTCTTATCTTTCACAATTTAAGTTGCAATGGAATACACAGACACACATACACTTTTCTTAGTAATTGACCCTTCAGAATTTAACAGATAAATCATTACTGCATGATATAAGTCCTAAAGGACTTCAACGTATTTCAAAAAAGTCAAGATATAGTGAAAAAACAATGACAGATAAACTCAATATCCAAGTTGACTTTGAGTAAACAAGGAAAAGAGTGAAATAATGAATGTAACTCTCAGAAATTGCTGTCACTTTTTCATAAATTAAAAAATGTCAAAGAAATGAACCGCCAGATTCATCTATAAAAGAAGGGGTCTTTAAATATAATTCATAAAGCAATGCCATTTGAACTATGTTTCTCAGCATACACTATTTTAGATCCCTAGTTGAGGTGGGGGATCAAAAGGGTGTGAATTGAAAGAAAAGTAAACAGCCACACAGAATGTCCATTCAACATTCCGGAAGATTACCTTGGTCCACTGTTACTACAAGCATTATGCGGCCTATAATAAATATAAGAACTACTCCAGTTGGAATGTATATTTTCGACATTCATCCTAACCACAAGCATACAGCCCCTGATTTACAAATGTTGTGAACTGTTTACACATTCCCCCAGATAGAAACATAGTAGAGGAACCTCAAAAAAGATGTAAATACTTGTAGAACTAGAACAGTTATCAGTAATCTTTCAATCATTCAAAAATCAAATCTTCTAGCCTTCATGACATGATAAAGACTCAAGTGCCTAACAGAATCAATGAAATCATACTGCACAAAAGACATTACCATATCTAAACAGAAGATGCACATCATTCTTTTGTAGAGAAAATAACATTAGTTATCAAATATTAAACAAAAGTTACAAGTAATTACATTATATTTCTGGTAGCCAGAATCACCCAATCCAAAAACAGCATAGTGAACTCCTTCCAGCCAATTCTTAGCAATATTTCTCTGCAGAAGATACTTCCAAAACGACTACAGAGACATATTGAAACAAGAATTAGGAACAGAGACCTTCAAGCCTCTTTACCAAACAGATAAATAAAATTCTAAAGAAAATTTCAATCAACCTTCATGGAATCTGGTGTATCTCCTTGACCTGTGGTGGAAACAACAAAAATTACAGTGTCCTCATGAGGTAAAGAACTCTGAAACAGTAAAAAATAAAATTCTGGTAAGCAAATTAGGCAAACTAGAAGAACTCCTTTAAGACAAAAAAAAAAAAATCCAATTACTAAATTACCAAAAAAAATCCAATTATACTTTCTTTCACTTTCCTTCATTTTCTCTATATAAAAAATCTGAAATTCAGAGTAAAGTCGTGCTACCATTTCAAAAACGCATAAGAAATTTCATTTCACTTTCCTACAATCAAACACAAAATCAGAGACTGACTGGAAACTTTCCATTATTTTTCAAGCATAGTTTCAAACTTTATAGGAAACAAAAAATTCAAATTTTCTCATACTTTCTCGTATTTTCTCTGCGATCAAGAAAAATTCCTTTTTTTAAAAAAAGAAAGAAAGAAACTTACAGCATCAAAATCGTCGATAGAGCGAACAGAGGCGGCGCAGCCTCGTCGCTCGGCTTCGCGGCCAATACGCTCCGCCGCATCCAAAGCGTTTCCGGTTTGAGTAGCGTATAGTATCAGTAGCTTTGCTGGTTCCTTTTCCATCACTATAAAACTCAACAATCAATTACTGTGAAGGAAAAACCAAATTAATTTATGCTTGTGGAATTTGAACAGCTGAGGAGAAATGAAAGGAGGGTATCATTGTGGGCCGCGTTGGACCCAGTATTCAATTTGTATATGGATCTTATGCCCTCGCCCAAATGATGGATTTATTGATGAGATTTCTGAGGTTAAAACCTTATAATCTCAACCCCCAAAAACCTATGATTCAAACTATCATGTTTTAAATTTATTTTTTTAAAAGATAATTTACAAACCTTAAAATTATTAAAGTTTTATATTATTGTTAATTTTAAAATTTATAAAATTAATTAAAATATGTACAAGCTAACTCGGAGATCCACTTTAATAATAATAAAAAAAAACCTTATAATCTCTAAATTAAATTCAATTCAAATATATATATTTGTAATTATTTTAAGTATCAAAATTTAATTTTTAAAAATACTATAAAAATAAATTGGATGTTAACTCTTCTAATTTACATAGAAATGTTATATTAAAACTAGATTTTTCAAAATATTCATAGTTTCATTTTTTTTTTTTAAAGAGACCTTTTAAGAAATAAAATGAATGTGATAAGAGTAATATAAAAAATAAAATAAATAGAATTCTATGTCTTTTAAATACGTGAATTAATTTATTTATCAATTAAATTCAAATCAAGTACTATAATTGAATTCAATTATAGTAGAGAATTGATTCTAAACAATCAATAAATATTTTTATAAATGAAGAAGCTATATAATTTTTTTTTCTTTCTTGATAAGGGTGTTCTAGCATTAGTTTTATGGTTGTAGTTAGTATTGTATATTTGTTCTCAATCAACTAGTGGAAATGTATCATAGGAGTGAAGAAAAGTTTTGCTTTATCTCTTGGATACATATTAAAATGAGATGGAATAAATGTAAGAATGTGAAATATAGAGATGCACATTTCAATTTTTTAAAGGTTTTTGTAGTTTGATAATAGAGCTGAGCAAGAGTTGTATTGTTAAATTAGAATTTTGGATAGTTTTAAGAAATGATATGATGAAAAATCTTGGTTTGGTCTCAGGAAGAGCTGCATTTACCAACATTACTTTTTATATATATTATCGGTTGACATTTATAATAAAACACATTGTTTTTCTAGTTTTTAGAATTGTAAGTATCTTTCTTTCTATTATGAACTTATACAACTTTAAACACCAAATAATTAAATATGTCTCCGGGTTTCTAATGATTTAAAGGCAAAATAGTTAAGATTAATAATTTAATTTATTTTCACATGTATTCCAAAAAGTATAATTAAATTAAATTATGTGATTTAATATTTTATTCTAGACATAAAAGTTATAATAGTTGACTGATTAAATTCAAATCACATATGGAATTGAATTTAATTTCACATATGATTTGGTTCTAAACAGACTTAAGAGATTTTAAATTCAAACATCTCCTTTGTAAAAAGAAAAAAAATTCCAAACTATAACATGTGCCTAGTGAAATTTTGTCTCAAATGAATTGTTGAAGTTTGATAGGCCAAGAAGATTTGGACGAACCCCTAAGAAGAATCCCAAGTTTTTAGTTTGAGTTAGACCAAGTTTAAGCCTTCTATTTTATTTTATTCTTTATTGTTGTTTTGCACTTCTGCTCATTCAAAGTTGTTACAATTTATTTTCTTGAAATATGGCTAATTAGTTTCCTGAGTTGAAACTCTATTTATTGGAACGTTAGCAATGAATAAAGAATAATAATTTTCTTACAAATACTTGTGGTTTAGCTTTCACCTAAAGAAAGTAAAGTATTCATCAAAATTGTTTCTATTGCTTGATCGAGACTTATAATTGGTATCAAAGTACGATTACAATGACATCCAACAAAAAGAGGACCGAGGCTTTGAAGGCTGAACTCGCTGGAGTTCAAGATGGAATGCAGTGATTGAAGTTAGGTGTAACTAATAAGTTGTGTCATTTGGAGGAAACCATCAATAAGCTAGTAGAAGCTTTTCTTTCAATTAGAGAAGTCTCTAGCAGCAACAACCATGGATAAGACAAATCTTTCCATTCATATTTGGAGGAGAATGATGACAATAGACAAATTTTCTCTTCTAATATGGCGAAGTTGGCATTTCCAAAATACTCTAGAGAAGATCCGATTGAATGGCTTAGCAAAGTAGCTTAATTCTTTGAATTTCAAGGCACAACCGATAATCAGAAGGTATCTCTAGAATCTTTTCACCTTGAAAAGGAAGTTAATCATTGGTGGTAATGGATGTGTCAAACCTACCAAGAGAAAGGTCGTGGGGTGACTTGGAAGTTCTTTGAAAAGGAATTGTTGACTCGTTTAGAACTGACAGATTGTGAAGATTTTGATGAAGCTCTATCCAGAGTTCATCAGGTTGGATCCCTTTGTGATTACCAAAAGAGTTTGAAAGGCTAGGCAATCGAGTTCACGGTTGGACATAGAAGGCTCTCATTGGCACTTTCATGGAAGGATTGAAATTTGAGATCACCAATGGAATTTGAATGTTCAAGCTTAAAAACATTGAAGGAAACCATCAGCCTAGAACGAATAAAGGATGGACAGATCGCCAAAACAAAGAGGTTCACACAACCTTCGTTGTTGAACTGTGTACCTACCACCATCACTCTAGTGAATCGTTTTACCCAACAGCAACACCCAAAAGATTGAGTTGGGATGAAATGCAGAAACAAAAAGCACAAAGGTTCTATTTTAACTACAATGATAGATTCATCCTAGGACATAAGTGCCAAAGACCTTAACTACTACTCCTTAAGTGTCAAACCAAAGAATATGAGATGGAGGGCGAAAAGTTATAGAAGGTAGATACTTTAAGAGATCAAATCGAACTAGATGAACCATGCGAGTAGTAGCTACCATTGGGTCTTAAAACATGATGGTGTTGATTGACAGTGGATCCACTCAAAAAATTTTGAGTGAGAAAATAGCAGATTACTTCAACTTCTAGTGTTACCAATAAAATCGTTTGTTGTCCGCATAACAAATGAGGAACAACTATTCTATTGGGGTCGCTTTGATGAGGTATAAATGAATTTACAAGACATTACTTTTTCACTCACCCTCTATTCTCCACCCTTAGTAGGATTTGATATGGTGCTAGACATTCATTGATTAAAGATGCTAGGCTTTGCAGTTTGCAATTGGAAACAATTAACCATGGACTTCCACTAGGACAATCAAGCATGAGGATTTCAAGGAATTAAACAACCTATTTAAGCAACCTCATTAGCATTAGTTATGAAAGAAATGCACTAAGGCCAAATGTTCTTTACCATCTATCTACAAGCTGCCGAGAAGTCCACATAGGCAGACACCAGTCCTAAAATGCAACAGACATTGAAGGACTGTGCAGATGTGTTCAAAGAACCAACCACACTACCACCTTTAAAAGATATTGACCATCATATTCCCTTTAAAGAAGGTACTTAACCCATTAATGTGTGACCCTATAGATAATCATATTTTTAAAAAGCAAAGATTGAAAAACATGTCTAAGAAATGCTCAACTTGGGAGTCATTTGACCCAGTACTAGTCCATTCTCATCTCCCTTTTTATTGGTGAAAAAGAAAGATGACACTTAGTGATTTTGCATAGACTATCAGGCACTAAATCCATCCATCATCAAAGACCGATTTCTCATTCCTACCATAGATTATGCTAGATGAGTTGTATGGGGCAACTTATTTTGCCAAACAAGATTTATGAGCTGGATATCATCAAGTACGACTACATGCTCTTGATATTCCAAAAACTACATTTTAAAACCCATAATAGCCATTTTGAGTATCTAGTTATACCTTTTGGTTTATGTAATGCCGCTTCCACCTTCCAAGCCATTATGAATTCCATATTCCATCATCACCTTCACAAGTTCATATTAGTCTTTTTTTATAATTTTCTTTTTTGTAGGCCTACCTAGAAATCACATATGGAACATGTTAGAACCATATTAGATATCCTAAGACAACATTAGTTTTTCATCAAAACAAGCAAGTATGATTTTGGAAAATAGGAACTAGAGTATTTGAGCCATATTACGACACATCAAGGGGTAAAGGTAGACAATAAAAAGATTGAGGCCATGATAGCTTGGCCACATCCTGCTAATATTAATGAATTGTATGGATTTTTAAGCTTGATAGGTTATTACTAGAAATTTGTTTAAAATTATGGACTTTTGGCACATCCCTTTACCAATCTCCTAAAAAAAAAAACTTTCGATGGACTGATGAAACAAAAGGTGCATTTAAACTGCTCTAGCAAGCTATGATAACTACCCCGACTTTAGCCATGCCTAATTTTAGTGACTCTTTCATTATTCAAATGGATGCCTCAAGTGACGTAATTAACATTGTTCTTCCTTAGTAGGGTCGACCAATTGCATTCATGAGTCACACTTTGGGAATTAGTAAACGAGCACAATCTATCTACGTCAAGGAAATTTTTATGGTTGTAGAAGCAATTCAGACATGGCAAACCTATCTTTTGGGCAGAAAATCCTTCATTCAAACTAATCACAAGAGTCTTAAATATTTCATGGAGCAACATGTGGCCACTCCCAAATAATAAAAGTGGGAAGCAAAGCTTTTAAGCTACGACTATGAAATTCTTTACAGGTCAGGACGTGAAATTCAGCAGCTAATGCCCTCTCCTACCACCCTGACAACCCTCTTCTTAATCCTTTATTTGTTCCACATGTTACTATTTGGGATGATATGAGAATAGTAACAAAAGATGATCTGTATATACAGCAAGTGAGCTACCAACAAACTATAGATCCCATTATTAATGCAAAATGCTCTCTATTTCAATAAAAAAAGAGTAATTGTTCCACAAGCTATCTACAACAAGTTACATGAATTTCATGACAACAAAATGGCAAGACATTCTAACATATTAAGAACATTCAAAAGGTTAGATCAATAATTTTATTAGCCATCCATATATCGGTCTATCCAAGATTATATTGCGTAATGTGAAGTTTGTGAAAGAACCAAAACTGAAACTCTTGCCCCAACGATATTACTTTAGCCACTGCTCATTCCTTGTCAAGTTTTAAATGATATCAATTTGGATTTTCTTGAAGGCCTTCCATCCTACCATGAAAAAAATAGTTTTTTTATGGTCGTAGATAAACTTAGTAACTATGCTTATTTTGTTGCATTATCTCATCTATTTTCTACAAAATTAAAGCTAAACAATTTGTAGAGCACGTCATCGAACTCCATGGCATACTAAAATTAATCATTAATGACTGCAACCCTATCTTTATCAACAAATTCTAGCAAGAATTCTTTACTATGTCAAGAACCAAGTTTAAATTGAGGCTCCGCCGACCACCCACAGATGAACGAACAAACTGAAGTTGTGAACCGATACGTTAAATAGTACCTTAGCTATTTTGTCTATTAATGGCCACGAAAATGGTATAGTTACTTACCTTGGACATAATTTTAGTATAACACCACCTGCCACAGTTCAACAAGGATAACACCTTTTCAAGCCTTGTATGGTCGATTTCCTCCTTCCATTTCCTTTTATTTTACTAGGTTATCTTAGGTTAACAAAGTAGATCGAAGCCTCTTACATTAGGATGAATTGCCCTAGCACTTAAAGAAGAATTTAGACATGGCAACTAATAGAATGAAACAAACAACAGACAAAAAGAGGCAAGTTGTAGAGTTTCAAATAGGTGATATGGTCCTCCTAAAGCTACATCCTTATCATTAACAAACCGCCTTCAAACGAGTTCATCAGAAACTTGCTAGCAAGTTTTACAGCCTTTATCAAATCGAGAAGAAGATCAACAATGTTGCTTACCAACTATAATTACCAGCATGTACAAGGATCTACCTTGTTTTTCATGTCTCTCTCCTAAGGAAATATGTCGGGGGTCCTCCACAAGTTAACTTAAAGCTCCCACCAATTACTGATAAAGGTGTAGTTTTTATAGAACTAGAAAACATCCTTGATACACGCTAGATTAAACAGGGTGATACATTTATTGAAGAGAGTTTGGTGAAGTTAAAGTAGTTGCCTATTGAAAATGCTACATGGGAAAACACAACACTGTTGCATAATTAGTTTCTTTATCTAGACCTTGAGGACAAGGTTTTAATTGGCGGAGGGAGTATTGATAGGATTAAAAGATCTGAACGAACCCCAAAGAAGAATCCCAAGTTTGTAGTTTATGTTAGACCATGGATTCCATTTAATCTATGCATACATCAATATTGTTTTGATGGGATTCTAATATAACAAATATAAAATATATTAGAAAATTTAGGTAAATCATTATAGTAGTTCATATACCATAATTTTTTTTTCCTCTCAATTTCATTCTCAAACCTTTTTGTTTTCAATCTAAAGGTTTGTTAGAGAGAAAATAACTGGAAAACAGTTAAGGAGCGAGAAAGTTATTGGCTGGCCATATTTTGACCACGAAAATGGGTGTTCTTGGTTTGAGCATATTCTATTAGACAAATAGAGTTCCATTGAAGTGTTTTTAAACATTCATGTTGCCTAAAAAAGTATATCGGGATCAAGAAAGAAAGAAAAAATCTGATTTAATTTTGTATTTTTGAACCATTTATGGGTTAATAAATTGTTTTTTTTTTTTTTTAGGTTCTAAGAGTATTTATTAGATATTTTTAAATGAAAATTGGTTGAAAATAGATTCTTAAAACCTAAAAAGTAGCCCTATAATTTTTCAATCACCACTATACTGACCAAATTTTGAACAAGTGAAAGCATCCGAGAAAGCACTTACATCAAAGTCAAGAAAGCAATGAGCATCGAAAGTCAAGAGTGAACAAGATCTCCATCCCACTTCCAATTCCAAGCATTCTAGCTCTACTGAGGTCAATATTGCTTTTTCCTGTTGCATATGCTAGCTTTTGTTTTTTTATAAGTTGGGAATTATCCAAGGCCTAACCGCTATATTAGAATATCTAAGAATTGATTTAGATTGAAGATATATACAGGTTTTTTTAGAAATCAAAAGGCACTCAATATATAAGGTTTTGACTTACTAGTTCGAATGATAGATGACCTAAAAAGATGATAGGGGAATGTTATCATAGGCTAGGAAGTTTCAATTCTCATCTGCTAAGAAAAAGCTCTTTACCTTTTATTTACGTAAACAAAGTTGTAGCTTCACTGATAATTGTGTCTTTATCTTTTTACGAGATTTTGAATTCGAACATCTCCTTTGTGAAGAAAAAAAAAGTTTTAATTTCTATACTATAACATATTTGTAATGAATTTTTGTCTAAATTGAATTATGGAAGTTCAAAACATTCCCTTTTATGTCACCCAATGAATTCCATTTAATTCACTTGTTTTATGCACTACAACAACATTGTTTTACAAGATTCTAACATTACAAATACAAAACATATTGAAAAGGCTAGGTAAATCATTGTAGTAGTCTACAATACCATTTTTTTTCAGTTGTAATTTTGTATAACTAATTTCTTAAAATTTGTAAAGAAAAGAAAAGATTCAACAAAAAGGATTAAAGTGTAAAATAAAGAGAAACCACTTGACCTATCTAAGTTTTGGAGGACAAAGTTCTTTTTCATCCTTCTATTTTCATTTTTCTTCTTTTACAATCCTTTTATTTTTTGCAATTTCAGTTTTGGTCCAAAACTTTTTTTTTTATTTTCAATATCTGAATTTGTTAGATGGGATAGAAAGTTGCTGGAAAACAACGAAGAAGAGAGTCGTTGATTGGCCACATTTCGACCATAAAATACATCATTCTTAGTATCAATGAGTTCCATTCGACGAT
The DNA here is from genome assembly GCA_018804465.1 of Populus tomentosa. NCBI lineage: Eukaryota > Viridiplantae > Streptophyta > Magnoliopsida > Malpighiales > Salicaceae > Populus > Populus tomentosa. The sequence goes on from CM031975.1 coordinate 8,325,337, forward strand.
AAAAATTTCATTGAGGTGTTTTTAGATATTTATCTTACCTTAAAAATATATGGGGGTTAAGAGAGAATTTTTCCCCTATTTAATTTTGTGTTTTTAAACCCTTTTCAAGGTTGGTTTTAGATTGATAAATTATTTTTTAAGGTTCCAATGGTTTTATTAGATTTTTTAGATGAAAACGGGTTGAAAAATGGATTTTTAGGCAAAAACAAATAGCCCCATGATTATCTGTCCACCACTATGGTATTTAGATTTTAAGCATGTAGACGATGTGTTATCTGCCTTAATTTTCTTAAAACAAACATAGTGGAGGAAAATTTCAAAATAATTATGCATAGAAATATGATTATACTAATAGATTTTCTATCCAATTTCTTATGATTGGGTTAATAAAGTCATGAAAATAAAAAGAATTTGATTTTTTACATGGATTTGTTTTTCAATTTTATCCTTCAACATTGTTTTTTTTTCAATTTCATCCTTTAAAATTTGGTTTATTTTGAATTGGACTTCGTAATTTATTTTGGTTTATTTTCTATGAGGTTATGATGGCCTCAAACGAATGTTCTAACATTGAATTGATGCTCAATTTTTTGAGCCTGTATTTTTATTGTCATATAATTAAATAAAAATAGTTTTAGAAAAAAAAGTTATAAAATTCAATGGAGTCCATGACTAGAATCATGATTTTGACAGGATGACTTGTGTTGATTAGGAATTGAGTTATATAATTTGTTTCGGTTTGCTTTTTAGGGGAGTATCTTGTTTTCAAACAAATATCCCAACATTGAATTGATGCTTGATTTTATGAATTTCTATTTTTTTTAATCATATAACTAAGTAAAAAACAATTAAAAAAAGTTGTTGAAGGCAATGGAGTCCATGACCTAGGTCATGGGTTAAGTCACAAAGCCCAAGTCGATCTAATATATCTTTGTCTTAGTAATATTTTTTTTAAAAAAAAAAACAATTTGTTAATATATATATATATATATATATATATTAAATCTCATCTTGAATTTTTTTAAAGTCAAACTATGTTTTTATCATTCATCTAGATTACCTTGAACTCGTTAAGTTGATTAAATCACATCGGAGCAGCCTCTACATAATTTATTTTCAAACCTAAGCTATGTAAATAGTGAAGTCAGAATACTTTAGGTGTAATACATTGAAATGTATTAAATAATAATATCAAATAATTTCCTGTAACATGATGTTTTTCAAAATAATTTTGACATTATCATTAATGGAGGTGTTCAAAAAAACCGATTAACCGAAAAAATTGAGAGAACCGATAAAAAATTAACTGAGAAAACCAAACCGAGATAGAAAACTGATTTTTAAAACCATATAATCTTACTGGTTCAATTCAGTTCCGGTTTGACCACTTAAACCGGTGAATCGAACCAGTATTATAAATACCACAGTAAGCCTAACCCTAATTGTATAATTGACATTCTGAAGCCGCCGTCCACACCAAAGAGCAAAGAGCCAAACACGATTTATCGTCTTCTCCCTTTAACATTTGTCTTGCCCTTCACCTTCAATTTTCATCCTTTCTCTTCTCCCTTCCGCATCTATCTTTTCCTTCAATTTGGATCCTTCCTTTTCTCTCTTCTGCATCTGTTTTGCCCCCTGCCCTTGCTTCTTGACTCTTGCCCTTCAATTTTCATCCTTCCTACGTCTTGCCCCTTGCATTTATCTCTTTTCTAGCTCGAAGAAAACCTTTTGGCTTCTCTCTTCACTTGCAACAGAACAACAGGGCTCCTTCATTGGTAAGTTTATCTTCATGTGCTTGTAAGTTCAACTTTCTGTTTCAAACTTTGATGCTTCTCTAACCTCCGCTTCTCATTTTTTTATCCTCAGGTTCACCCCCTTTCCATTTAATCAACAACTAGGGTTTTTGCATCTTTCTTTAGGTTCGCCCCTCTTTTCCCGCCCTATCTCTTTTTTGTTATTGAAATCTACTTGTTATAGTTTTTCTGTTTGATTCTCAATTAGTCAATTGTAGTCAGTAGGCCTGTTACAACATTTCTTTGATCTGTATTTTCAATTATGGTTTTTGGGTGTTATGTTAGCTTCAATAATAAGTTCAATGTGTTTTTTCATGTTGTCACCTGTCGGGTGAATCTGTTTTTTCATGATTGTCGGGTGAATCTATTTTTTCATGCCTATACTACTTAAACATGCACACTGTTACTCTTAATCCAGTGGAGAAGAAACATTGTTAGTTTTGTTGATTTTTTTTTTGTCATAAAGATATTTACAAGTGTTCATTCTGGTTATAATTTGCTTCATATTTCTAGTAACCTTAAAGGGATAACTGTTCATTCTATTTTTTTTATGGTTGTCGGGTGAATCTGTTTTATTAAAATGGATTTGAACAAATTTTCATAGCTTTATTCAATCTGGTTACAGTATTTCTGCAATGAATTGATATTCAATCTATTTTTACCTAGTCCATTATAGTGTATATGCCTTATGGTATTGGACCAGTGGTTAATATGGTTATCGGTTAACATGGAAAATCAGTATATGGTTATAGTATTTTTGCAATGAATTGATTCTTAATCTATTTTTTGCCTAGTCCATCACAATATTTCTGCTTTATTCTCAATTAGTCAATTGTAGTCAGATGTTGATTCATGTTGTTTTTTTTTTTTAATTTTAGATGGATAATCAGGAAGATCCTACACCAATTGAATCAAATCCTTTAAGTTTGGAACCCAATTCTTTGCCTATTCTAGTTCTAGTTGCTACTTCTAGTACAAATAGTAACACTGAAAGTGAAGGTAATCCAGCTTCTAGATCTAATAAAAGAAAAACATCTTAGATTTGGGATCACTTTAAAAAATTAGATGATAATGTTAAGGCTCCTAAGGCTACATGTATGTATTATGGAAAAGACTATGCATGCCATACTATATTTAATGGGACTAGTAATATGTGGAGTCATCTAGGTGTATGCAAAAAAGTTTTCTTTTGTGATTGACCAAAAAAAAAAAACTTTAATCTTACAACCTAGGCCTATAATAAAAGGAGGTAATAGTGAAGAGGAAAATCTAGTGACTATTAAGGCGGTGGGTTATAGTTATGAAGAGTATAGGAAAGCCCTAGGAAAAATGATTATACTTGATGAGCTACCTTATAACTTTGTTGAAAACCAAGGATTTAAATCATTTTGTCAAGTAATGCAATCTAGATTTGATGTTCCTTCTCGTTTGATGATTTTGAGAGATTTTTTAAAAATTTATATAGTTGAGAAGGAAAAATTAAAGAAAGCTCTTAAGGATTAACATGTATGTTAACAACCGATACTGGGACATCAATCCAAAATATTAATTATATGTGTTTGACTACCCATTGGATTGATAAAGGTTGGAACTTGAATAAAAGAATTCTAAACTTTTGTTAAGTTTCTAATCATAAAGGTGAAATAATTGGCCAAGCAATTGAGAGTTGTTTATTGGAATGGGAAATTGATAACATTTTAACAGTTACAATTGATAATGCAAGTTCAAATAATTTGACAATAAAATATTTGAAGAGGGTAACAAGTAATTGGGCAACTAATATATTATCAAATGACTTCATGCATGTTAGATGTTGTGCATATATTGTTAATCTTATTGTATGTGCGGGATTGAAAGATATTGATGATTCAGTTGTTAAGATTAGGAATGCAGTGAGGTTGAAAATTGGGAGTAAAAAATATGTTTGCTTGGATGTTGCAACTAGATGGAACTCTACATATATGATGCTAGATGCGGCTGATAAATTTGATGTGGTTTTTATGAGGTAGAAGAAACTGATCCTAGGTATTTGAGTTACTTTGAGGTTGATTCAAAAGGAAAACAAAAAAACTTAGGTCCTCCTGCTTTAGAAGATTGGGAAAAGGCTAGATCTTTTGTCAAGTTCTTGAAACTATTTTACATGGTTACATTGAAATTTTCTAGCTCGTTGTATGTGACATCTAATTCTTTCTTTCATGAATTGATTTCCATGCACACAAGCATATCTCAACTTTGTAGAAGTGAAGATGTTTATATAAGTAAAATGGCCAAGAATATGATGGCAAAGTATAAAAAATATTGTGGGGATCAAGATACACAAAACTTTTTGTTGTATGTGGTTGTTGTGTTAGATCCACGTTCCAAATTGAAGTATGTGAGATTTTGTTTTGGAAGATTGTATGATGTTAAAGAGGCTGAAAATTTTACAATTAAGGTTAAAGATACTTTGCAAAGGTTGTTTGAGCATTATATGAATGTTGATGAGAATATTGGGGTTGTTCATGGTGTTGGAACTAGTATAAATGAAAATGTTAATGTTGATTTAATGGTAGTAAATGATGATATGTTGGATGACTTAGCTTCTCAATTAAAAAAACATTTAGAGGAAGAAGGCGGTGTATAAAAAAAAAAAAAGGTTGAGAGGTATTTGGGTGATGATTGTGAGGATCCTAATGATTTTAAATTAGATATTTTAGGTTGGTGGAGGTGTAATGCTACAAAATATAAGATTCTTTCTAAGGTGGCACAACATGTGTTAGCTATTCCGGTATCTATAATTGTTTTTGAAGCAGCTTTCAGTACTGGTGGTCGTATTTTAGATCCATTTCGAAGCTCTTTATCTCCATCGACAGTGCAAGCACTGGTTTGTTGTCAGAATTGGTTGAGTTTAACATCAATTCCAATCAATATCAGCAACTACATGGATTATATTGAAAATTCTGAGATGATTGAGTCAGGTAATTTCTTTTACAAATTTAAATGTAGTTATTTTATAATATTATTTATTTACATATGTTTAATCTAACTTTTTAATTTATGTTTTTGTAGAATTTGGTGAAAGTTAAAAATCTCAACTGATTGTTTGTAACTTGTATTGAATCTATTGATGATGTTGGTGCAATCCTGGAATATAATTTTTTTGGGTAATTAATTTACTTAACCTTATTAATTCATTTTAAAATTTTGCATTGCTAATTTTTTTAATAGTCAAACTGTAATATATTGCTAATTTGCTAGTGTTTCTTTATAGCATTATCCTTGCTGGATTTTTTAGCTTTTGCTATTGCTGCTGCCTACTATAGCGCTGGTGTCAGATTTTTTTCTTCAAATTATGTCAGATATTTGTGATAATTTATTACTGATTGCTATTTGCTAATGTAAACTTTTCATAGTATTGATTTGATCATGCATCTTGCATATTGCATTGATTTGAATTTTCATAGCTTATTTATTTGCATATTAAAGATAGTAAAATAGAACATTTCAAAGAGTTTTGATTAAAAAAACCTATAAATTTAGCCCAACAAGAAAATTTAACAACCCAATTTAATCTAAGCTCATTAAAAAAAATAGAAAAAGCTCATTAATTTACTGATTAGGTTCTTGGTTTTTTCGCTACAAAACCGGATTCAACTAAACCAAACAGGTTTGGTTTGAACCGGAATTCGGTTCGGTTCGGTTTGAAATTTTAAAAATATGAGTTATGTGATTTAGTTTGTTTTTATGGTTCAAACCAAACCGAACTGAACCATGAACGGGTCTAATCATTAATGATAATGTCAAGCAAATTACCTAGTTTCAGTCCTCCAAGGCATAATTTGTTAATCTAAGCTTGTGTACACTAGGCAACCAAATATTTGGCCATGTCATGGAGCACAATCACTTTTACTTGATCAAATGCTAGAAGCCCTCTGGGTAGATAAAATGGAAGTCGCTCATGTGATTTTCGATTTCAAATAGAATCACGCATCTATAAGGTGAAAATAATGGTTGACTGATTGTTTATTTTCACGAATCATTCAAAGATTGCCTCGTCTATTTTTTCAATTTATTGTTAGTTTTGTGAATTCTTTTTTTTTTTTAACAAAAAAATGATAAAAAAAAAAAAAACCATGATTACTGCACAATTCATTCCATTCCCTGCAATGAATGAGATACACCACCAAGTTGGTTTCACAATTATTGAGATATACCACACAGCATTTATCTCATTCCCAACACAGTTTAAGAAGAAGAAAAAAAATACCAACCCATCATATAAAAATTAATATGACAAAAGTCAAGTTACAGGAAGGCTTAGATTAAGAAAAAAAAAATCTGCATTATAAACGATAAGTACTTTATGTTCTGTCAATCTCACTGTGATTCTGGTTTACCACTGCCATTGCTCTTATTTGCGTCCATCGTTTTGTTCCCAGTGTCTTCATCAGGTCCTGCACGCTGTTTCCCATCAGATTCCAACACTGCTTCCCCCGATCTCGTTATCTTGGTAATTTCAATTTCTCACTGTTATCCTGCTGCTACTCACTGCTCTTAGATTCATCCATGATCTTGCCCAAAGCATTTTCAGCTTCAACATGCCTTTTGCCACTTGCTCCATCCTCTGCTTCCTCCTCAGTTTCATGTTCAGAAGACAATTCTGCAGGCAGAGCATCCGATGATCATGGAACAACATTTTGCTGATCTGGAGGAACCTTGAGCTGGTCATGGTCCTGCACTATATTTGCTTCGACCTGTTCTTTAACTTCAACAGGTTGAAGATCATCTGGCGATACTTGAGGTTGATGATCAATACTGTTATCTGGGCTATGTGTTGTCTGCTCATAATCCTCCACTATATTCCCTTGAATCGACCCTTCTGTATCCTCAATAACTTTAAGATCAGGTGAGGTTTCTATATTCTCTTGGCTAGACACTGCTCCCTCTTCATCCTTGTGGCTCGATGCTTCATCGATAAGTTGAAGATCAGTTGAGATTTTTACGTTTTCTTGGTTCGATGCCACTCCCTCCTCTTCTCTATTATGATATTGATCATTATAGGGTTTGGGTTTGATATTATGTCCTAGGTCATTGGAAATCACTTCTTGATGCTCATCACTGCTCATATCACTTTCATTGTTGACGGGTTTGGATGTAGGAAAGTCTTGAAACTCACTTTCTGAAATAGATTTCTCAACCAGGTCTGGTTCTTGTGCAGCACTTTCTGCTTTTGAAACAGTACCAGCTGCATCAGTTGAAGCAGGGAAAGACTGGAAAGCATCCCAGTCATCTTCGTCCTCTTGGTCATCTTCCATGCTGACCTGGTCAAAGTGAACAGGGGATGATGGGGTAGAACTTTTCTGTCTACTTCCTTCTATAGGCAGTGTTGATGTGGATGTTGTTTGGGAATCTTTTGGCACTGGTAATTTTATTTCTAATGATGCCACAGTTTTCATTGGTGATGCATTTTGATGCTGTGCCACAGAAGCACGGATTACCCCCTGAAAGTAGAAAATGAGAGGTCAAAAAGGAAGTTCCATTATAAGCCCAAAGTCAAATATAATTTTCCACAGCAAAAGCACTGAAAAGGAAAACCCACAAACTACTTTAATCGACTTCCACCATTGTTGAGAATAAAGACCAGGAACATGAATTGCTGAAAATAGACAAATCTTTCCAAATCCTCTCATGCCTCACCACTCCTCTACATGTGCATGTCTATGTGAAAGCATGCACGCACTCAAGCCACTCCCTTCACATGTAAATGGCACTCTAATTCAGTCTTTTGTTATAAGCCAGACTCTGAGAAGAGATGCAATAGCTTGTTGTCCAAGTCACATCTGGCTCAGTAAGCCTTTCAAGTTGCCATACACTTGAGGTGAAAGTAAAAGTTGCAGATTGAAGGAATGAAATTAGAAAATATTAAAACCATGTTTAAAACAGACTGCAGCGAACAATGAGAAACACAGAATCCAGTTGACAATGATGACAAATAATAAGAATAATGGGTCTTAATTGGGTTAGCGGTGCCTGTCTAACAAACTATGAGAAAGCACAACTAGCATCTTTTTTCTTTTTCAAATGAAATAACTTTGTATATTAGAAACATTGCAAAAAAAAGCTACATAAAGGAAAATATATAAATGTTGTAACCTGAAGTTGCTGTTTATGTGACACGGGCATTGATAGCAAGACATCCTTAAAGTGGACTGCCGATGAAGGAACTTGAGCAAGAGAAGAAACAAGCCTTACAGCATTGGTTCTTATATCACTGACTTCCTGTCATTAATTGTGCGGCAATGTTAATAAATATTTAGACAATCCTGATCTTAATTAAAACTTAAAAAGCTGTCAGGATTTGTCAACCTGAGAGGAATCATCTTCTGATGCCGAGAATATCATGACAATGGCTTTGAGAAGCAGATTCATGAAGCCTCTCTGACATTCATTTGCTTTTGAAAGAGTTTGTAGAAGAAATAGAAATCTCAAGCACTCACCAGCAATAGACACAGATTGTTTACTTACTGGTTTCTGTAACAATGGAATATTATAATTTGATTAGAATGGCAGCATTCAAGTTTAGAAGTGCAGGTACCATAATTTTAATAAGCAACTAAAAGCAAAACCTTCAACGAGGTGTGGATTATGTGGAAAATTTCTGTAACAAGCTCTCCACTAAAAAATGTGAAGAAAGAACTGTCTTCTATGTTGGTGCTTCTCTGAGTCATGGTTTTGAGCACTTGCAATCCAATTGCTTGAACCTGTACACAAGGTTTACCAGGTGTCTTTCAATGTTGGGAAAAGAATGTGGCCATTCCTAAAAATGCTTGCATGAATATCAGCTTACCTGTACATTTGAATCATTCAGCACAGTCTGGATGTATTTGCTGCAATACTTGAGCACAGCAAGACAAATAGCATTGCTGTCTTCAGCGTGTCTGCCATATTCACTTTCATAAACTAGCTTGGCAAATAACATCATTTGCTCAATAGAGAAAGAAAGCTTCAATTGCAGTAACTTGAGTAAGTCAGATCTTTTGTTCTCCAGAAGGTGAATGCCCTTGATGCAATCCTTAATCAAATCAGCAATCACATTCAGACAAGTTCCCAGGATTGCCCTCAGATGACTGCTATTATTACCATGTTCAGCAGACTCTGCAACACAAAATTCAATTAACTTCCTATGAAGCATTTATTATTTGAAAACACGTTTACTTATCAGGATTGAGGCATCACAGCACGGTTGTTTTCCTGAAAGAGATAGATAGAAAGAAGGCACACACCACCACAACATGCAGTACAAACTGAATTTCTTTATTTGTCAGTTTTTTATGATAAAAAGGTAAATTTCTCCCTATAATGGAGTCATTCGGAATACCTGTTTGGCCTGTCAAATGAACTTCTGTGTTCAGTTTAGCTGAGAAAGAGACTGCTTTTATCTACTTAAAAAACGTGGAAAGAATAAGTGCACAAAGCCCTTTGCTATTCTGCATGGTACCTTCCCTTCATTATTTTCCGCCAAGGGATTTCCTAAAATGATTTACCTATATTTTTTAAACAGTTCAAGTAATTTCTTTTTAGGGAAAAAATAAGAAGCAAGCCATAGGGGAGTAAAATGTTGTCTCCAAGAACATAAGGAAGTGAAGTGAAAAACTGGCAATACCACAGGAGTGGTTCAGTTTATGATTAATCACAAGAGAATGAATTCACTAGCAGCTACATTGCAACAATGTCAAGTACCGAATGCTCACCATCAACAAGTTTCTTCATCAAGGGAATCACGCACTTTACAAAGTCATTAACTGTTGAAAAGCTTAACTCTGTCAAAGATTCTCTGATACACTTGTAACCAACCAACACTAAGGCCACGACCACAGACTTTAATTGCTTCTGCATATTAAGGCATAACTTCAAGGAAAATTCACTCAGCAGCTTAAAACGGTAAATAATGAGATAATACTTGCAATGATAGATGAACATTTTTATGGGTAAATCCTCAAGGAAAGATATAATATACCACAGAGTAAATCATATTAAGTATAAGAAAAGTCTAAACTGAAATACCTAACCCACCTTTGGTTCACAACGCTTCACAAGTGTCTTGGCTGTAATAAACAATGGAGATATCAACTCCTCACAGTTTGAGTGATCTGATAGGACCTCATGGGTTCTAAGCACCAGTAAGTTGGAAAGTATCAGCTAAAGGTGTTTCTTTAGGAACACATTTAATTAAATGCCTAAAAAAAATTAATTTCTAATACTATTTTTAAAAGGCATGACCTCTGAAAAACATTGAAGATATAAGCCAAGAGAAGTTCCACGACCAGATAACCTAAAGCTTCTGCTTCAAGAAAACCTGCGGGACAATTCTGCACAATCTGTTCCAGAAATAAATTAGAATCAACTCAACCCAACAGAATGCAAACATCCAATGCAGACATCAAGCTAAAACTCATCATTTTTACTGCTAAAAGTCTGATCAATCCTGGAAAAGGAATTAAATTTAAGCAGAATCCATCATTAATCTTCCAATCTACATGCTAAAAGAACTAATTCCTTTATCAGCAAAAGGTATTTATAAACACATCACTAGAAGGACAGGGTGCAATGCTGCGCACAGCCATCAAGACTTAAATAATTAGTAGCAGTACATCAAAAATGTGAAATCTCTTTAATGCTCCAGTTAAAGTTGTAGTAGTTGCTGTGCCATGGCATGTAATCATCGATCACTGCTTAAATGGTGCAATAATTCTAATTAGCTGTGGATGTTCAGAAAACAAGCATGATTTTCTTTAGACTTAAAGAGGAGCTTTCACAAAACAAACATCAATTATTTGGAAAAAAATGAAACTTGTGAAACTTACCTGTGATAGAACTGATATTGAAAGAGTATTCCAAGAATTATCCATGTAAATAGAGTAGAAGAAAACCTGCATTGATTCAGTATGATAAGAAGGCATAAACAAGTAAGGCATGGCCATGGATATTGAGCATAAGAAGGCAGTCATCTCAGAATCATCAGAATCACAAAAAGGTGAAAGCCCTTCACCAGCAGATTCACATGATAGTGCATGGGAAGCTAAGAGATGTGTTTATTATACTATGTATTCTTGCAATCAAACATGTGAAATTAGCCTTTCAAAATTTCAAGTACAATAGTTTTGTATCTTATATCGACATGAAAAATTGAGTATCATGCCTGTCTTCCTTTCCATGACATGGACATGATTGAAAATTTGTCACCCAGAATTTAATGTTGAAAAATTGGATTGACATCCTGAGATGCAAGCATCAAGAACACACATCACTACAAGCACAGAAGGTACTGTCTTCATTCTCGTTTCCTATCCAATATGGCTTTTAGAACCATATGCAGCACTAGAGTTTATATCATTAGGGCCAAGTGAATGACATCACAATGAATCAATGAAGCAAAGTATGCTTTTACACGTTTTTAGAGCGAAGGGCAAAGAAATAGGACACAACCTGCAGCAATTCTCGGCAAATATCCAGAGTAATAAATTCTTCAGTGAAAAATCTTTCTGTCAAGAGAAACTGGAAAACTGGCAGAACAATCTCATATTGCTTCAAAGCTGCAGTATTTGTCTCTTCAGTTGGCGAATCTCCACCGTATCTTACTTCAGCAGAACTTAGTAATATTATTCGTCTAGTAAGAGTTGGATGTTGTCGCTGAAATAGAACAAGCAGGGAAAACCCCCATAGAAATCGATAATCTTCCAACTTGAGTTCAACCATGCTATATCCAGATATTAAACTATTATTTGATGTATATTCATCAGTTTCCTTTGAATTCCCATGGGTATTTGCAGGAATTGCATCTAATGCAAGTGCTTGCAGAATCACTGGCCAGGATTCCTCTAAACTGAGCTGCACTTTTGATGAAACGATAGGTGATTGAATTCCATCAAGGAATGGATTCCACTGTATGGAAAGAGCAACTAACTTAAACATTTCCTTGATAAACACAAATGAAATCAAACAAGACAGCAATCAATAGCATAAAGCTATCAGACTGTTATGCTTACATTTTTCTTGGCATCCAGGCATAAGCAAATATAACTGTAATCCTTCAGAACCCCAATCCAGTACTTCCCCAGAATATTTGAACTCTTAGAAAACAATGGTAACAATGCTAGATACTCATCTGGAACTCCACTATGGTGTCTCCTCAAAAATGAGAAAGTGTAACATTTGAGAGAGGCATGAGCAGCCAGAAGTCTTATCTTGATCTATTAAATCTTCAAATTAGTTAGTAAAGTCCACTGCATGCTAATGCATACAAAAATATGCAGGACACAAACGGCTACTTTGTTCTATAACTGAAGCAACAATCACTCGGTATACCTTGCATGAGACCCACTCTGCGAATGAAGGATAATAAACATCCTTGAAGTCATTCAGTGGCCTAGAAATTAATGAAAACATGCGTTTAACTGCAACTTGATCACCACCCAGTACTCCACTGGTCATTATCTAAAACACAAAATGTCAATTCATTTTCTTATACGTACAGGATTTCAATTACTTTAAGAACAAAATTAATCACATATGTTAGTCAGAACCTTAGTGGCCAGCTGAAGCCCTGCCTCGAGAAGAATAGGACCAGAAGATGCATCCAATGCTGTGCGAACAGCAGATACTAGTTGGGCCTACATATCAAATAGTCCAAATTAAAAAAAAAACAGAGAAGCATAAATAATTCATGTGCATGTATGAATGTATTAGTGCATTCAGAGAAAAACAAATCAATCAACAGTTTGTATTTGTTCACGTCAGACTATTTAAGAGCCCCTCTTCAAACTCTACTTTGTTAGTATAAAGAAATATTAGAAGTGAATTAACAGTGAAAACTGTTATAATATTCCACTATGCATATTTTATCAACTAAGCACAGTGGTTGAACTAGTACAGGTGAGCCAGACCATTAGCCAGATCAATGTCCTAACAGAATTTAATAACTAAGCAAATAACATACCTGGTATTGTTCCAGTAGAAGATGTCCAGGAAGCTCTGGGTCTGGGGATTTTTCAAACTGTAATCCAAGAAGATAAAAATAGAACAAATTAAGAGGGAAATTTTTTTTATTTGACAAACAGAGAAAGTGGAAAGAAAAAAAGCTGCCCCAACAATGTAAGGCAGAGACATTAACTGCACAAAATGCCACAACTAAGTTATAACATGTAACAGCTAACAAGTATAACCCATCATATCTCTCTGACAGTTGCACAACAAAACAAGATCCATTATTTCCTCATCTCCTCCACATGTGACAATGACTTAAATTAACATTGCCAGTTGAGAGATTTCAAGCACAAGAAAGGATCAAAGTTCATAGGGCAAAGAAGACTTTGGAGGAACCCCCAGATATCACACATGCCTCCACAATGAACAGCAAGCTGAACTCCATTTTTTCCTTTTTTATCCTCATTAAACCTCCAACATAAGACATTGCTTCCTGACCACTGAGTTGAGCCACCTAAAGACAATTTGATTTTGATGAAATACAGCTGGATTTTATTCAAATTCCTCGAAGTCCACATATATAGTGTTTGACTTTGCATACTTATTGGTAGAACCTGTAACACATCAGCTGGTGGCCCCATCCCACACCTGTATATCACCAGAACAACTTCTCACATCCATCACCTATTAAGCATCATGCCTCAAAGATTTGGGCCACTAGTTCCAAAATCAGCAGTAAACTACCTAGGTTCATAGCAGAAGTCCTAGCATCCTTGGTTCTTATATTAAGCAGCAGAACCACCACAAAACTCAAAGCAAATACAAAACATTTTCTGACATGAAGAAACAAAGTGCAATTAAAAACCAAGTTTAGAAGCACACGATGCACGCTAATCTCACATGGTAAGGAAAAGGAATGTAACCACAACTCAATATATGCATTATATGCCACCACTGTTCTCCAAACAGGATGAAGACAAAGTATCTAACTGGAACTTAATTAGCAAACTGAGTGTAAACAAAATACCTAAAACTTTTCTAAAGCAGTGTTCAGCACCCATATTTACCTTGTCAAGAATTGCAGTTAGGAGTCTCACACCAATTGGCCGCATGTTTTCAAACTGTATTGTGCTAATCTATGACAGATGACAGATCAAAACACTGTCAATTTTAATGTGTGTGTATCAAACTAATACAGCTGTTCAACAATGACAATATCCACACCTGATAAGCCAGTGAAATTAACTCTTGAACATGGAGAACTAGCCAGTCTCGCGAGAGTCCCCCATTGGTAGATTGTTTCCTCGCCAAAGAGAGATCAAAATGAGCAGGATTCTTACCAACAGCTATAGGCAGATGACTCAAACACCTAATTTCCATCAAATTAATTAATTAAATTACTATGATGTTGGAAATAAAGTGAAATCAGAAACTGATTTCAACCAAATTGTGACCAGTGCTTTCTATGGCAAGAGAGGATATTAGGTTCATGTTCAAGTGACACAAGGCTTGCACACCAGGACAACAGGCATTAAGCTGCTCGTACAGTGAACTCCTTTGAGTTGAAAGTTGCAATATTAGCTTGACCAAGTACAAGCTGGTTTTGTTAAAGCATCTTTTAAATCCAATAACTTAAAGTCACAGCCTTTTTGACACGTATAATAACTATTTACAATAAAATTTTGTTTAGTATGCATATATGCACACAATCAGTTGACAATATTCTCATCAAAGCGAGTAAGAGAATAAAGCAAGACTTCCACATTATTTACTGACTCAGGTCTCAATTTGGAGCCAGAAACTTATGTACCATTCAGATAATATATGGATGGTGATCATATAAATGAAGTAAATGACGAAAGGTGCGATGATAACAAGAACCTCTAAATTAGATTCAGGTATTATTGGTAAGAAGTAAAACATGATGGACAACTTCTTTTTTTCCTTTCCCTGTGGTCAGCAAAAACAACTTAACAAAAATAAAAATATACATTATAGGACAAGGAAACATGAATGGTATAGAGGAAAGATATGTAAGGTCATACTCGGCAGCAAAAACTCTAGTTCGGTATCTGAGGTGTTTATCTCTATTATGATTGATCCTGTGAGCTCCAAAAGCATAACCTTGCACCGGCATGCCTTTAGAGCTACTAACCATGTTTTCATCATCTTCCCCAAGGTCCATTCCTGAGTCGTTGTCTGGACCATTTAGAGGATCATTTCCAGCACTCCTATTGGTATCAGTATCTTGCCTTCCCAATGTAGCGAGTACCTGGAAAATATTAAAGATTCTCATTTATCACGGTTGAGGCAAAATAAATTTTCTAATCAGTGACCCAATTTTTCCAGAGTTCAAAGGATCAAAAACTCCACAACTTTATCTATAATTAGAGACCAAATTAAGGTTGGATTTATTGGTGCTCAAGCGGATCCCTGCAAGCTATTTCATAGGTGGTGTTATCTCTGTCCATAAAACATAAGATTGGTAATGGTTCTCATGTTTTCTTTAGGAGAATTTGTTGGAAGTTATTTCTTGTTCTGAATTCGTTTTGCCTCTGTATGTAGACTGGTATAGGGGGGGTGAACTCTGGAGTGGTTTGGAAATTATAGTTTTAGGTTTGTAGAATATCTCCTCTGTTCCATATATACATCCCTTCTGTATAGTTCCATCTCATTTGGAAATCAAGCTTTTCAGCTTGGACATGGTTTCTAAATAGGATAGACACTAATGACCAATTGCAGATGAGGATGCCATGATGTCAAATCTCTTAAAACAAGCATCATATGCTCCCACAACCAGTGAAAGACAGATATCTCTTTCTTATATTATTCTGTTGCTTTAAGTACGTGGGATTGTAAAACTATTTGGAGACAGGTTTTTTACAGTAATTTACTTTTTTGATAGAGAGGAGTGCTATAATACTTCAAGATCAGATTCCATATAAATATCTAGGATATAATGGTCTCATCTGCCTCTTAATGGTATTCTGATTCAGATGCTTTTTAAAGAGCATTAGCTGACACTTTGGGAGCCTTGGCCAGACAACCAACAAGAGCCTGAAGGGCTTGTTTGTTTCCAAGAAAAGTGAAAAAATATCATGGATAAGAGCAGTCACCTGAAAGCATTGATATTATGTAAAACCGTAACTTGCTTCATTTTCTAATCCAGATGAAATATGTCTACCACTAACAAAATCATACTAAGGTGACCAAAGTTCAAAAGGCAGCTCATGAAGAAAACCAGGGTTTGGCTTGATATAATAGTAAAGATTCTCCAAATATTATTAGACAAAGGTTTATGTTATTCTCTGCATTCTTTGCATAGAATCATATGCTTGATCCCAAGAAAAAAATAATAATTCTAATCTTCGGCTTTCCAGGAACTTACCATATTACGACAAATCAATATCCAGTGAGATGGACACGAAGGGCATGAAGCAAGGAGCAATCGCATAATTGTGGCCTGTACCAGACTCCCAATCCTTCAAGAATGAGAGCAATTTAAAGACCAAAAGTAGAAGGAAAGAACTGCAATACAAATGAGTTTGTATCTCCCACACACAACAGCACACAAATTGTTACAGAAAAGGTCTGCTTTGAAGCATTCTTGCCTACAGAGAATAAATATTGTGAAAAATTATTTGCGACAAGTGATTTCTAATGATATTCTAGTCACTGCTACAACAGTCAAGCAAAACCTGAGATCTCTATCGTATTTAATATAAGCAAGTGAAACAGACACAATTTATCATCCTTAGGTTGCTTGAAAGGACTCGATAGAAAGTAAACCACCTTTATATTACCCCCAGCATACTGTGTATGAATGACGGTGACTATAACAACAGCAACTAAGACAACCAAGAAAACCGATCCTAATTTAAGCCTGCAGTAAGTCGACAGGTTGTACAAGATACTTAAAA
The DNA here is from genome assembly GCA_018804465.1 of Populus tomentosa. Taxonomy (NCBI): domain Eukaryota; kingdom Viridiplantae; phylum Streptophyta; class Magnoliopsida; order Malpighiales; family Salicaceae; genus Populus; species Populus tomentosa. The sequence goes on from CM031975.1 coordinate 8,342,012, forward strand.
AATGATAATAAGTTCAGAACTCATGCACTTCTTTGCAAGGAGCAATCCTTCAACAAGACAACTTTAGTAGCATTCAGCCTCTTCTAGCAAGAAGAGTCTTAAATATCACTTCTTGATGAACAATGTGGCTAAAATTCTACTGATTGATTGAGGATGGAAGAGTGAACATACTTGCTCACCCAAATATGATAGGGCACTTTAGCATAGGCACAAGAGAGAATTCACCTTACAAGCAAAAAAAAGACATAAAAGTTCATTGGAAACAAATAGCAACTTTGCAATTCTAACTTACAGATCAAATGACATGAGGACATATATTTAACACTGCAGCCACCACCATTCATGATACTGCAACCTAGGTACTGATCAAACATCATGGTTACAAAGGATATTGTTGACTTACACAGTATCAGTTTCCTCGTTCAGCATGTGAAACAAGTTATCTTCTATTTGCTCATCACTGATAGAAACCTGCCAAGGAAATTTTAAGCACAAGGATTGGACATATTGGGATGAGGTTTGTTGCTTGGCAAATATGAAACATAAATTCCATGGCTACTCACTGGATCCTTTTCAATGAGATGCCTTAGGGTGGAGACAGCAAGATGCCTTAAAGTTGGCTGCGTCCAATGAAACCAATTTGCATTATTTAAAGGAATGATAACAAACAACTTTTCTTTTACAAAGAACTAAATAGGAGCAAAACCTGTCCTGATGACAGAGTTGAGAGAAGCGTTTGCACATGAATGTGCACGGAAACAGCTTGCGGAGCAAAAAGGACAAGTTGCTGTGTAAAACGAACACTCCTGCCAGATTGATGCAACTATTAGTTAAAATCTTCAACAGATAGAAACCCAAAAAAATACATAAATAAGAAAAATTTGAAGCTTATTGTTTTCAATAGGATCTCAACAACCATAGTTGCAGGAAAGAGTTTCCATTGCAAATATCAGAATGGAGGGGAAAAAAAAAGGAAACAAGCATTTGTCAGCATACTCTAGCAATGTGGCTGTTTCTTGCCAGGAGCTTATCTCTGCAATGACAGACTGCATAAAGAAATCATCAGATGAATACGATCAACTTTATGGAAAAAAGAAACCCTCTATGAACTACAAAGTAAAAAAAATTGACAAAAAAAAATTTCATTTCAGCTAATGTAGATATATAGTTTTGTTTGACATGCAATGCCAAACAAGTGACAGATGGTAAAGAAAATTGTTAGGTAATTAAAATGAAAACCACTCCTAAAAAATAATTCAGAAGTACAGCACTTGTGAAGGCAATACCTTGCAGCGTGAAAAGAAAATGCTTCCAGGGGCAAGTTCAGGACCAAGAACAGCAACAATAGCATTTATAAGGCGGCCCACTCCTTGCTGAAAGTCAACCAATCCATTCTCTTCAGACAGAAGAATGTCCAAAGCAAGCCCAAGTGTTGCCTGCATACAGAAGGATAAAGGAAAGAAGAGCAAGGACAAAACATCAACATAAATGATTACATATGCATAGTCACCATTGACTTATTTGATGACCAAATAAATCAAGAAAGACAACTAGCCAAAAAGTTAGATTTGTCTTCTCATTAAGAAACAGAGCAAACTCAACCGAGCATTACATTTCATACAAATGCAACAGATTGAAGATTGGCCAAGAACTCCATTTTTAGACAAGTTTGACTTCAAAAGGGAGTACTGAGCAAGATACTTGACTATCAATGCAAGGCACAATCCACACCTAAACCTTCTTTTATGTGATCAAAGTTATCGAACACCAACAATATAACAAAAGAGGTGCAGATTCTCACGCATGTTTCAGTTACCAAGATTAATCATTGTTTAAGACAGAGAGAAAAGGGAAGTAATATAACACGACTGAAAAGAATATAACAAAGTTAATGAAAAGCCATCTTTGGAAGTAAATAGACTGACTATGATGGATACAATTGTCCCACCTTTTGAACAGTATAAAGTGAAAACAAATTCAAGTACCTGAACATGAGATACATATGAGAAACCAGAAGCTTCAATAGTCAAAAGAAGACCATACAACGACCAGATCTGTAACCCAGTTATCGTACTTTTAGCTAGCAAAGATATTGAGCTCACAGTTTGAGGCACTAAACTTGACAATGCCATTCCTCCAGCACTGCATAAAAATGTGTTGATATTCTGTGATTAATACATACAAAAAACTATCAATGAGCTTCATTCTGAAAGAGTACGATTTTAACAAGCCTGTATGGTTGGCCAACAAAGTCTTTGAACTTCCATCCAAATTTCAAAATTTCACACATGTAAGAAACATGAATGTGACCCAGATTTGTTTTTGCTAATATCCTTGGAATAGCATAACAATCCCTGAACTAAGAAACTGCTCCCATTGAATTCTAAGAGCACCTGGTTCTAAACCCAGAATGTTGTTGAAAAAAAGAACAAAGGATAAATCAGAGTCCATGTTTCCTTTTGAATATAGGTGCAACGGGGAAAAAATTCAATTCCTATATCAGCATTATGACAGCAAGATAACTATTTAAACTCATTTGCTCATCATTATCTTGATGTAGAAATTATGACACTGACACAGTAAGGGCCTAAGGATAAGCAAGTTTACTTAAGTTAAAACCCTCAAAGACTAAGAACCATAGTTACCATAACTACAGGAGACACTTAAAATATTTAATTTTTATTCATCAAAGTCTACCTACCAAGAAGCTATGTCAACCCTTTATATATATATATATATAAAAAAACTAGAAAAACCTAACAATATTGAATAGGAAAATAAAAATAGGAAAACTAGAAAAGCCTAATACTAACTAAGAAAAAATAATCCCAAGATGAATAAGAAAAATAAAAATAACTAAGAAAAATATTTATTTTTCCAAAATGCTCATGCATCAACCAGTCAAACAATTATTTTAAAATAGCAATCATTTTTACTCGAATGCTAATCAGTGTCCGTATCTTCTACAAATAAATTATAATTGTATTCACAAGCTACTTACCTAGCCACTTCTACACATGAAATGACACGATATTTAGAATTTTCTAATTACTTGATGCCTCAAATGTATCAAAAACCTTAAAATGACAAATATAATCACTTGATAGCATTGACAGACCAGGATATCCACCCACCAAAATTTTATATCACAATACTTACAAGCACTCCAACCTTATATCCAACGAGGTGACAAACCATAGAAATGCACAATTTTAGCTAATTCTTAGGTTTCCTAAGTTGTCAATTAAAATATATGCAATAGACAATAGATTTGGGTAACAGAAGAAAAAAGGAATCTTTCCCTGAAGACCATTTTTCATACCCAAGTATAAACCCTTTCTCAATCTTGACCCTGAAAACCTTCTAAGCACCCCCTCTAACTACTAACTCTCTACCAAATAACTTATATTTAGGTAAAAAGAAAAACAAATCAAGACTTGGTACAAATTACCATCAAAAAGAAAATTCAGAAGAGCTTCAATCCCCAAGAAAAATAGGTAATGACACTCCCTCAAAGCAGGCACCAAAGAGATGCCACATCAACCAACAAATCTCAAAGGAACTGGTTAGATGTATATTAGTTAGAAAACCTACCCAGTTACTTTCTTAGTAAAATAATAAGACATGTAAAGAGAATCAGTGTCAAACACAACCAACAGGAATGCAAAAATCTAAAAAATAAAAAGGAAACTAATATTCACCTGCGATGAATGCAGCCAAGTGCAAAGGCAATTGAGCCAGCATAGTTGAAATCTGTTGCACCGGGAAGGTCACCAAGAAGCAACCTAGTCTTTTATCATCATAAAGGCAAGAGAGAGAGAGAGCATCAGGCAAACACAGGAAATAGAGAGAGCTATCAGGAATTCTAGATGAGAAGAAAAATATAAACCTTTAACCTCCATGAAAGATGTATAACATCTCAACATCACAATTACAATCAAGTTCATGAGAAAAATTACAATAGACATTAGTGTGGAACTAACCATTTTGGCTGTAAAGATATCATTTCCCAGGCGAGCTAATAGACCAAGACCTTCTGATGATGCTCTACGTTGGGATGCACAGATGTCTCCCTCTGCCAGAATACTCTGACAAATTAAAGTAAGCAAATGAAGAAAAGGGCATAGTGACAGCCATATCCATGATTAGTCATAGATTCAATGCAAGGCATTCTGCTAGGGGTGCCTTTGCTTCAAGGTAAATACAGAGGCACGATGTTACAAGAATAGTTATTGAGAGCGTAATTGTCAAGAGTCAAAAGTTGGTTTTTAAGGATGTTTGCTTTATTAATAAATTGAAGGGTGAATAGTTTGAGGAAAGAGAGAATGATTAAAATATATTATTACTTTTGAGATTAAAAAAAAAGAAAAGTAATTTGAAAGCTAGTAAATATTAGCCTCCTTCCCCCACTCACCTAACCAAACAGGTGGTCACCCCCCCCCCCCCCCCCCCCCTACAAAACACCCCCTGAAAATTAAGTACCTGAAAAATTCCCTGAGCTCCATTCAATATCTCAGGTCCCAAAGGTTGGGGACGTAAAGCAATCAAAGCCTGAAAATAGCATGAAATCCTGAATGAAAAATGTTGAACCATACAGTAAGCTTTAAGCAAATCAAAAGGGAATTCCAAGAACCTTCAATCCTGCAAGTAACCCAACACATATATTGGTAACACTGGCTTCATGCCATGATTGCTTTTTTCCAGCTTTTAGACATTGCTCAACCATTCCAAGAAGCAACAACATCCCACCACTATCCTGGGATATATTATCAGCAGAAAAAATAAATGTTAGACATCTCACCCTTGCAACTAAAACATTGATAAACGAATGTCAAGCCAAACACTAGATCCCCTTACTTGAGAAGCGAACATGATTCCAAAGCAAAGAAGCATCTGGTTCACCAACATCTTGTTTATTGTTTCCGGCTTCAAGAACAAAATAAAGTCTAGGATAAGAAGTATAGTAACATAACAACAAGAATAATTACTACAAAAACAAATACCATAAAAAATAATAAAACATCTAACGTCAACTAGAAACAATGAAACAGTCATTACCAGAGGAAAACTTGAGGGTTCATTGTCCCATACACAAGGCATAAGGCCATCTTTTCCACCTTGAAAAGCACGAACTTCATCTTCAAACCAATCCCTGATTAAAGACATGAGCAAAAAAGTTTTTAGAGAGAGAGTTCAAGATTCTATATGAATTATTGAAACATGACATGATAATTGTAACGAAACAATTAACAGAAAACCCAACTAATAGAAATTGTAAAAGAATGGTACAAGAAAATAATGAAGATCCAAGCACCTTCCAGGAATCCAAGGACCCAACCATGCATCTCTTTTGTCCAGCAGTAACCTCAAGCATGAGCTTTCCTCACATCTAGCAGCATCCCTTTTATTCAACATGAAGGAACACAAACAAAATCAGTCATGCAATTCTTTCACACACAAAAAACTGAAAAGATATATAAATTTTGTACATGAAAAAAGAGTGTCAATCTTCACAACAAAGAAACAAATGAAAAATGAAATAAATTACCACCATACAAGTATAAGACATGATTACCTAAATGGAACGGTACATAATTGGATAATTTGAGGATGGTCACTTTTATATGCCATTGAATCAGGGAGGGCCCGATAGGCCATTAACGTTCTGATGATGAATATGTCTATTGCAGGCTTAATATTAGGCAGTTCTTTGCGTTGTAGCAGTTGTATATAGGACAGGGCACTGTTTTATAATACAATCAAATTTTTAGTATGAATCATAACACTTGATGAAGCTAAACAAATCAAATCCAAAAGATATGAAGAGGCTGGGTGCAGGTTGGAGAAACTCTGGTAATAACTGTACCTACTCAAGTATACCATAACTGGTTCAAGTAGAATCCCATTGTTTGCTGCATTGGGAGAAATAAAGCATCTTACAAATGCTGTCAGCGCATCAACAGCAGCAGACCATACACTACAAAAAGCAAAAAGAAAGAGCAAACACAAACACAATAACATCAGTAGCAACATGCTGTATCAAAGGCATCTTTTCAACTAGAGATAGTGATAAATAGGAAACAAAAGCAAAAGGTATTCTGGATTGGATATTTATCAGAGATCTATCTCACATTCAATGCAGCATGGTTCCTACAAGAACTCCAAATTATTCTCTAGAACTCATCCCTTTCATCAGAAAAATCCACAAGAAAACACGGAAACAGAAAAACAGCAAGTCTGCGTATTTCTACACTCTTTGTGCTAGGGTTCATTAGAAAACCAAAAAAAAGGCTGACAATATTTCTACACTCTTTTATACTCGTATATGACAAGAGTGTCAAGATTTGATTCTTCCTAGGTCAAAATTGAACCATTCACTGATATTCAAAACTGATGTTGTTTGTTTCATGAACTTTTCATCAATATTTGAAAATTTCAGCTAAAAAATGTTCACAGAATTTTTAGTTGAGGCTGAAAAGAGACCTCATAAAACATTTCGAGTGATTTTTTAAGATATGCTTTGACAAGGAAGAGACACAACGTCTTTCTAATTATTGTACGATGACTTGGGATATGTGGAATAAGCTTATTACTCCAAGTTACGAGCATCCAAAATAAGTGAGAGCACCCAAAATAAGTGAAACGATACTCTTCATGCATTGCTTTGGAAAAGGCAATGAATGCAAGATTTTGTGAAAATATGTTACGGACAAATGCTATCATCTTTTAGTAGAGAAAACTTCTAGAATTTTCAAGCATCATGCTCTTTTAAGTGATTGAGGGAGGATAAAATGATTCAAAACCTGCTTAAGAGCGTGTTTGGGAGTGTAGTTGTGGTTGTTTTTCAAAATGCTTTTCACTTAGAAAAGTATGCCAATAATGTTTTTTTTATTTTTTAAAAATCATTTTTGAGATCAGCACATCAAAAAATATATTAATTTAAAGCAAAAAAAAAATTCATTTTTTTCCAAAATCGTTTTTGAAACGCAGTGTCAAACGCCCTCTAAGGCACACTAATTTCAAATCACTTTTTTCGGTTTTATTAGCTGACATTGAATGAGATGGGAAGGCTACTGGTTGGATGCCTTACTATCCTTTGTGCAATTGTGCTCTCACCTTCAATCAACCAAAATTTTCTTTACATCCCAAAAGGGAAGTTTTTTAATATAACCACATTCTAATCTAAATAAAAAGAAAAGGATGCGTTTTTTTCTTAAAAAGAACTGATGTATAAAAAGGATATTGAAAGATGGGATCACTTGTCAGTTGCAGGCAAAGTATAGACAAACAATGCTTTGATGTATGAGCTTACCATATCGTAGAAGCCAAATCTTCAATTTTTTGAATTTCTCGTTCTGGATTTCCACTAAAGAGGGTAGCCCATAGCAAAAGAATATCAAAAACCTGGTCTTCAAGCTCCTACATGCATCAAGAACAACACCATAACTTACATATAGTGGTTACAAAGACTAATGAATAAATATAACAATAACATTCATGTTGTGGTTACAGTACATAATGAATATAGAATGGCAGCAAACCTGCTTTGGCATTGACGATAATAGCGAGGACAAAAGTAACCATCCAGCTTCTTTCTCAACTATTGCAGCTATAGGATTTCTTGAAGATTCTGTTAGCATTTTCTTTGAAAGTTCCAGCACTGATCTTGGTAATCTGAGCACAAGAAGACAATTATAAAGCAGTTTTAACAGTCAGACACAAAGATAAGCATGAGCATAGCACCAAGAAAATAAATCCAAATGAAATGATGGACACACCAATATGTGGTCCACATGCAAATACATCTATCATGTGCTGTAAAATATCTTATGTAACCATGTTTTAAGTTTATGGGAATCGGAAATTTCAACTCAAATAATAGATCTGAAGAATCCTAGTATAAAATCATACTTCCAATCCTGCAATAGATTGAAAAGTTATCCTTCAATATTTTCAATGTACCAGTGCCTATTAGGTATGTAAAGTTTGAGCACCCTTCAAATACCCAACTTTTAGTTAATGCATGCATGATTAAAAGAAACCACGCGACTCTAAAAGAAATAAAAAGAAACTGGTAAATCAGAACAAGAGGGCTTTCTAGAATAAAGAAATTTCCCAACCAGACAAAAGGGTTCTCCAGACCTAGGAACTTAATAATTGTTAGCTGTAATATCTTGATTTAGGAAGATTGATTGATAAATTAGTTGATTTAGGGAGCTTGATCTAGAAAGATTGATTGATAGGTGATTAGTTGTATATAGTTACCTTCTTAGAGATTGTAATTATGGTCCACTAGTGAATGTAGGATGTAATTATGTTGATACTTCACTATTTAAAGAGAAAAAATCCTCAATTGAAAAGGCATTCAGATCATTTTGACATGGTATTAGAGCTAAAAATCTAAATTTTGTGCTCAACTCTTTTAGTTAGTATTTTTTTGTGGATCATGTTGTGGGATATTTTTCTTGGGTTTCTTTCTTGAGACTTTACTTGGTTTAGGGCTATAGACAATTTCTGGGTGTAGAGAGATTCTGTTTTGGTTGGACACTACAGCAGCATAGTTAGGTATTTTTGAAGTTCCCATTCCCAACAGTTTAAAGTTCTTTTTTACATCAAGCTCTATTTTTTCACTAGTTCAATTCTCTTCTTCTGATTTATCATGAAAAAAGAAAACTATATTGTTCGTTTTAATGGAAAGAATTACTCCACTTGAGTTTCAATTCAAAATGTTTGTTAAGGGCAAAGAATTATGGGGTCACTTGGGTGGGTCATCTAAGGCTCCCACTAATCCCAAGTAGATTGATTCCTGGAAGAGTAAGGATGCTCTTATTATCTCTTGGTTACTAGGTTCTATTGAACTACATATGGTGAATAATCTTCGATCATTCACTTTGGCTATGGAGATGTGGACTTATCTTAGAAGCATTTATTCTCATAATAATGTTGCCCAAAAGTTTAATTGGACTTAGAAATCAACAACTACCGCCAAGGTAATTGGAATAAATTAGCATTTATTCTGGATTTCTTAATTTATGGAGCGAATATGCTGATATGTTCATTTTACTATTCCCAATGAGGTCTAGTCAGTGAAGAACAACCCTAGTCACTCAACCTGGTCTCAATTCAGAAACTATAACATCTGCAATGGTTAATGTGGCATATGCTGCTTAGGGTAAAGGAAGATCCGAGTCATAGACTTAACGCTACAATTGCAAGGAGTTTGGACATATTGCAAAGCGCTTTAACAAAAAAAAATTGCAATTATTGCAAAAAGGAGGGGCACATCATTAAAAATTATCGAGTTTGACCTCAAAATCGACATGCTCTAGCCCCTCATAATGGTGTCTAGTCTAATTTTGTGGCTGCCTCTTTGGTTCCTTCTCTATAACAACAATTTGTAAGCAAATTTTTATCTCCTCTCACTTGCGAGATGGTCCACAATTGATTTTTTTTGCCTTCAACATACAAGGCAGGGGGAATCTACTTACTTCATGGTTGATTTTGTAGTTTCCAATCATATGATAGAACATATGCTATGCATAATATTTGTAAGTATAAGGGCGAACAGCATATTCAAATAACCAATGACAATGCTCTTCATATCACTGAAATTGGAACTTTGAGGTCTTCCTTTAATAATATATTTGTGTCTATAGATTTATCTACCAATTTAATTTATGTGGCCAATTGGTTGATAATAATTGTAAAATTCACTTTGATCATGATGATTGTAGTGTGATAAATCAAGTGTCAGGGAAAATGATAGCAAAGGAGCCTAAAATGGGTCGTCTCTTTCCTCTCCAATTTTCCATTCCTAGATCTGTTTCTTTTTGCGATTGTTAATAATAGTCATGTAAGGCATAAGAAATTAGGACACCCCAGTATTGCTATTTTTACTTGTCTTATAAAACATGTTTATTTGGGCAATAAAGATTTTTTTTTACCTTGAGTCTTCTAATATGGTTCTTGTAAACTTGGTAAAAGCAAGTCCTTAACCTTTATTCACATGGCAGTCAAGCATCTACTTGTTTTGAGATCATTCATACTAATCTATGGGGGTGTCAATTCTATTATTTCACATGCTTAGTACAAGTATTTTGTGACTTTTATTTATGACAATGTGCTTTCTGTCTTTCAAGCTTTCGTTGCCAATCAATTTTCTACTTGTATTAAGATTCTAAGATATGATTATGGGGGTCTATGTCCATGGACTTTCAATTTTATCTAAATAAAGGGTATAATCTCCTAATGTTCTTGTCTATCACACCTCAACATCAACATAATAGGGTTCCATATTGTAAGAATCATCATCTTTTAGATGTTCATACTTTGTTAGCTAACTCTTTTGTACTACCTAGATTTTGGGTAGAAACATTATCTACAACTGTTTATTTAATTAATCGTCTACCATCCCAAGTTCTCAATTTTGATTCTCCGTATTTGGTGTTGCTCCTGAGTACAACACCGTTTGTAACTTTGGTTATGTTTGTTTTATTCACTTACAATCCATTGAACAACACAAGTTTGCTACTCAATCTATTGGATGTGCTTTTCTAGGATATAGTAATGTCCATAAAGGGTTTGTGGGATAAGATTAGGATGCTAATATACTTCAGATTTCATGAAATGTGGTCTTTTTAGAAAATCAATATTTCATTCAATCTCCTTCTCATGATTCCTTTATAGTTTTGCTCTCCAATTTTGATGATGCGTTGAGTTCTACTAAACGATTTAAGTCATGAATTGTATATTAGAGATGTAGTGTGTATTTGGCATTGTGGTAGATTTTACGATTACGATTTAAAAAATAGGTTTGAGAAAACACTTTTAGTAATAATTTTAAAAAAATATGTTTAAAAAAATATATGTTTTGTTAAAACTATTATAAGATGTATTTTTGCATGCAAAATAAATGAAAAACAAGTCATTTTAGCTTCTACAAAACCAATATTTGAAATGCAATTATATGTGAGGTTCAGTGCAAAAAAGTAAAAGCTATTTCGTTAACCAAACAGTTTTTCTCATCGTGGTTTGGCAAAAACCAGAAGCTACCACAATACTAAATGATCTTGTAGTCCACTGGTCACATTGTCTGATCTAACCTTCGACACCAGATCATGTTCTAGCTGAACCTCGTCAATCATCTCAGATTTCACATCCAAATTCTCTCTTGCAACTCTTCAACCTACTCTTAATACTAATACTAAACCTAAGTCTTACTAAGGAATATTGTTCATGGTCCTGATGGCATCAAACTTCTGCAAATGGGTTTATACCATAAAGCTACATCCTAATGGTTCAATTGCAAGTTAAAAAGCCTGTTTGGTGGCTCTTGAAAATCGACAAGAGTATGGCTTGATAATGATGAGATGTTTGCACCTGTGGCTAAAATGACTATTGTCACATAGTTATAGCTATCACTGCCTTAGAAGGGTGGTTATTCCAACATATAGATGTGAGGAATGCATTTCAACAAGGATACCTCAAATAAGAAATATATGACTCCTCCACCTACATGTTCACTCACTCCTCCTCTAGTTTGTCATTTAAAGTGATCTATATATGGAAGGAACCTAGCACCACGTGTCTGGTTGGAGAAGTTTCATTTTACACTTCTTGATTTAATTTTATTCAACATCAATTTGACTCCTCTCTCTTACTTTGAAAGATTGCTATTAGAATTGTTGCACTTCTTGTATATATGAATGCTATTGTTATTACAAGGTCTAATTCTCAATTGATTGAGCAACTACAAGCTCATCTTAACACTTCATTTCATAAGAAAATTCTTGATAGCTTGCAGTATTTTCTTGGTAAAGTTGTCTGACTGGTACACTATTGCAACAACACAAGTATACTCAAGAGCTTCTCACCCTAGCTAGTTTAGTCCAGTAACTTGGTCCTTGTACAAATGGAGGTCGACTTAAAGCTAGAACAAGATGATGGAAAGCTATGATTTAAGCCCTCATCATATCGAAAACGAGTAGGGAGTTTGAAGTATTTGACAATTACTTGGCTTGATATTTGGCAATTTAGTCAGTTTATGCAGGCTCCTCGCCATCCTCACTTGATCGTTGTACGACGTATCCTTCATTATCTCATGGTACTTCTAGTATTCTTTCCTTCTAGGACTTTTTTACAATTTAGTTTTAGTGATGCGAATTGAGCTAGTTGTCCTAACACTCGTTTAGTTACTGGCTGGTCCATGTTTTTTGGTGATGCCATTATTTCTTCGAAGAGTAAGGGACTGAGTTTCTAAATCCTCAATCGAGTCAAAATATTATGCTATGTCATTCTTATGCTCTTAGATTGTTTGGCTTTGGGGTTTGCTGGGCAAACTTGGCATTCCTCAACTTACTCCTACTCCTCTCCATGCTGATAACACCAGTGTTGTTCAAATTGCTACCAATCTGATTTTCAATGACTGCATCAAGCATTGCAGTAGATTTTCATTCTATTCGTTAAGCACTTGACCAACATCTGATTACTACCTCTTACCAAGGCTTTATCTCATCATCAACATCAATTCATGGTTGACAAATTAATGCTTTGTGATCCACACACATCAATTTTTGGGGGGTGTTAACTGTAATATCTTGATTTAGAAAGATTGATATGCAATTACTTGATTTAGAAGCTTGATATAGGAAGATTGATTGATAGGAAATTAGTTGTACATAGTTACATTCTAAGAGAGATTATAATTATGTTCTAGGAGTGATTATAGAATGTAATTATGTTGATACTTCATTATTTAATGAGAAGAGATCCTCCATTGAGAGGCATTCAGACCATTTTTACTAAAGAAAAATGAGCATTAGCAGCTGCAAAACTTATCACTTTGCTCGAAAGGTATGGGATTCGAAATCTATAACCAACTGTGTTGCTTTTATATAAATATGCCAATTATCTCAAAGTTTGGTAGGATATAGTAGGACATTTTGAATCTAAAATCACATAGGCATTCCTCAAAGTGAAATTTCATTCATTCATTGTTCCCCTTGGTTATTTTTTTTTATAATGGACTCTTGACCATTCACGTGAGCATTTGAAGAATAAATTATAATGATCAAAGAAATACAAACTCCCAGTTTGAATACCAAGCCACTCTTGCCGACTAGGTTATTAGGAGTTTATGGAAATGTGGAGCAATTCACTTTGAAACTCAACAGTTTGCAAAATTAAATCATGTTCAACAGCCATGCAACTTTAATGAGTTTATTGGAATTAGGAACTAAACTAGAATAATTACCTGGCTGGATAGCCAAGAGGCAGTTTCGGTGAAATAGAAACCAAAGCAGCCAAAACAGTAGCTTGTCCATTCAAAGAATCAAGCTCAGTTTTCAGATTGCTTCCCTGGAGGAAGAGAATTGGTTAGGGAGAAATAATAAATGAAAAGCATGCAAGATCAGAAGCATAGCTTCTATTCGTGAATTCAAATTCAAAAGAATATCTATACAAAGCAAAATTCAAAACATTGCGCACTTGTATGAAACTACTTTTTAGCAGACATACAGAAAACCACAGCCTTGAAATTGAGAGGGGACACGACATGGAAACCATCAAGAGCAACCAACAGAAACTTTTTATGATATGGAGAGTTATAAGAATACAAGGTGTATCTTTATAACTCAAGAAATTATGATAGTTTGATCAAACGTTGCAAGGAAGGAAGAGAGGGAGGAAAAGAGAAGAAACAGAAATGTACAAAAAGGATCCTAAATTTCTTCACCTTATGCACTTCAAGCATTAAACTGATTCCAGATTAGTTATGGGAAGCAAACAAGACATTTAAATACAAGGGAGCAAATACTAACACAGATAGAACAAGAACCAAGTGTCAAAGGAAGTGTCCTGTCAAAAATATTAACTATACCTTTTCAAATGAAATATTGTCTCTCAAAGCACTTAGTGTGGTCACAACATAAGAAATCAAACCACCAACACATGTAGGATCGACCTCAGCCAAAACACGCAATGCCAAGGCAGCCTCAATGCGTACCTAGCCACAAGTTTGCAATTAATATTCAACTACCATGGAAACCATATAAATGCAAAAACCAGAAGAGTTAGAACACTGAAATTAAAAAAAAAAAAAAAAAAAAAAAAAAAAAAACACTATCATCATTAAGTGTAGAAAAAACTGGCAGCGGGTGAAGATAGGGAAGCATAATAGAAAAATGAATTTTTCCTACCCAGGCCCCCCCAAAAGTAAAATACTAGCATTTTTACTGGTTTTATATTTACACCAGAGTAAAAAAAAAAACGGGGAGACACTGAGTTTATAGATAAGCTATATCAAGCTCATATTTTGATAGTTGTTTAGATGCCACATGCATCTAGTTCATCTCTTCTTCTTGCTTTTATTCTTTATTTTGCTCTTTTCCTTGTCTCATTGAAGTCAATGTTCTTTTAATAAAAATTTATAACTGGTCTCTCATTAATAACCACCATAATTTCCACCACTTTTCCTTTGCGAAACAGCTTTGTCCTGCACTATGATCACACAATCCTAACATTCAGTGTCTTCAATTTAAATTAACCATAATTCAGATCATGATAAGGCCATAAGAAAGGGAAGGGTAGTAATTCTAGTCAAACAACAGTCACAACATTTAAGTGGGGACTTTACCATCTGTTTGACAACTAGATAAAACAAGAGGATGTTCGAAATAACTTCACAAAAAATTTACAGAAAAACTATTCGAAGAATTATAATAAGATTTAAAGAGTAAGACATAATGAAATACTTACAAGCTGAGAAGAATGAGATACTGCAGCAACAATTGTGCTATCAAAGAGTTCCTTGAATTCTAATGGAACCTGAAAAATAAACAGGTCAAGTTCCACGTTAAAACATACTATTATTATGCATATAAACAAAAATGCACATAAAACAGCATAACAGTCTCCAATCCTGTGATTTCATGTAGTATTAATCACCAACAAGTAATTCACAAAAAGCATACTTTATTAGTAGTAAAAACAAGCATAAAGCTTCTCCCATCAAATTCAAATCAACATGCTAAAGTGATGCACTTCTTGATTGAAATGGAGATATTAGAATGATAGAACTAGGGACCAGCAACAACAAGCATGCTAAAACCAAGATATGGTTAATAATAGCTGTATGTAATTCAATTATACCATCGAAGAAAATCTGCTGGTACAAATTAGAAGGTATTATGAAAAGAGACTAAAAAGAAGTCAAGAGTTAACACATAAAAAAGAGACCAAGACTGCTCTATCAAAGGGCTCACTTTTGATCTGATTGATTAAAACAAGGATATAATTGTAAACCCCTAGTTAAAATAATTGAAACCAAAAAAAACAAATCTTGACCCAGTAATGAAATGGGTTAAATAAAAAATCAGACAAATTTAATTTAAAGAAAAGGGATGAAATATAATGAAATGAGAAGATGTAATAGCATTAAATTTTAGGAGAAGGACTAGTTAGAAATTGGTGGGGTTAAAATCAAATATGAAATAAAGTGGGTAAGAGTATAAATTCCAAAAGATAACCTATAAATACATCTCTCTCTCACTCTTAAGGCCGGCAGCTCACCAAAAGAAGAAGGGCATGGATTTTTTATTTTTTCTTCTCCATTTCATGATGAAATCACTTGGAAAAGGTTAGCAAAGAGTGATTAAAAGAGTTGTTGAGTGATCAAAAGAAGAAATTAGGTGGTTTAGTGGGTTTTTAAAGAGTTAAAAGTTAGGGTTAGGGAGCTTAGGAGAAAAAAAGGAGGAGGGAAGGGAACTTAGCTTGTTCTTGCAATCTCCCACTTGGATTAGCATTCAATTAAGGTGAGAAACTCATTTAAAATGTTTGGTTTTAAATGATTATGCACTATGTGAATGGATGAATGTGTTAGTGTTGTATAGATGTTGAATTTCATAAATTCGTTGGTTAAAATGTTAAATTTGTGATGGAATAATGTTTAATGACATGAATAATGACTAGGTATCAATTTGATTGAGAGAATTGAAGAAGAAAAAATCCATCCTCCATATAAAGCCAATTTCGGCCTAGGAGAGGGAAAAGGGAGAAGTGTAGGAAAAATTCAATTAATTACGATTCAAAAACCATTTCATCACCAGGTTAGTGGCATTAGACTTAAATATGCATGCTTAAATGAATTCAATTAGGAATTTATACCTAAATTGTAAGTTTTAAGTTAGGGTTTATATGGAAATGTGAGGAAATGAGAAATTTATTTTGCTTGATGTAATTGGGATAGAGATGAATGAAAATAACTTAGAATATACACAAATGAAGAAAAATCCTAATGCTATTGAAGGGGGTGGTGCCGAACATAAAGGGAAAGAATTAGGAAAATTAGAACAATGTATATATGTTATTTGTTTACGTAATATAGCATGTATTGAGATGTGGAGAATGAATTGAAAAGAAATGGAAATCTTGTATTTAAATTGTAATGAAAAGGATGTTCATGCCTTAAATTACGAACATTGAGACTTTGTAAGAATTACAGAATTTTTGTGTTGTGTTGAATAATGGTTTGATGAAATGCTAAAGAAAATGAATATGTTTCTTTGAGAGAATTTTAATTACTTCAAGTAGGATGTGAAATGGACTAATTGATTGATTAGCAGGTTGTGTTTAATGATGTTATAAGACATGTGGAAGAGAGATATTTGTCTTGAATAGGAAGGAAAATACTTGGCTGCATGTTAGAAACCTTAGATTTGAAACTGGCCAGATGCGTCACTCATGTTCCAGGCGAGTTTAGGACTTGAAAATGATAAAATTTGGAATAAGTTTCTACACAAAAGTTGTAGTTAGGGATATTAGCTTTCAAATGAAACTGACCTTGCATAATTTGGAGTTACAAAACTATAGATATGGGCAAAAATCTAAGGGGAGGTCAGACTGGAACCTTACTGGACAGTCTTGCATGTTGTGATAACAGATAGTTTTTGGTGTGTTAATGGCAGAACTCGGTTTTATTTCCTTCAGCAAAGTTGTACTGGAGTATCTTAGCTTTCAGAAGAAACAAACCACACCCAAAACCGAATTTTATAGCTTCAGTTATAATCAAAACAGTAACTAGTGTTCTGGGGGGTACATAAAAACGACTAGAGTAGCCGACTCTAAAAAATCTTTCCTTTGATAAAAGACTTGAATGATAGAGGTTTTGAGAGTGGAATTTTTATTATAAGCTAAATTGTTATTAATAATTAAGTTGAGGGTGAACTTACATTGAATTACTAAATGGGGAATGATGTGTATACCTGTTGATACAAGAGAGGTTGCTGGAGCAGGATTCCAAGGCCACAAGGCAGGACCTTCACGAGCAGCAGGTAGGAGACTAACTCCTCTATTATAAACATGCTAGAGCTATTAATGATAATTCTTTATTTTTCCATAAATATTAATGTATTTGGCTGTATGGGATGAGAGATGAATACCAGAAGGGAATATGAAATTGACTAGTACTCAGTGTCGTACTACAGGCATCAATTTGATTGATGACTAAAATATAAAATTGACTAGTACTCAATGTAGTACTAGAGGCATCAATTTGATTTGATGACCAGGAATATGAAATTGACTAGTACTTGGAGTAGAACTAAAAGCATCAATTTGATTTGATGACTAGAATTATGAAATTGACTAGCACTCGGCGTAGTACTTAAGACGTCAATTTAGTTGACGACCAAGATACGAATTGATTCCGCAAAGAAAAAAAAAGAATGGTTTAATAATTGATTGTCTATGTATAAATTAAGAAGAAGATTTCTTTATCTTGCTATAACATATTTTAGTTATTGTTAATTGTTATAAACTAAATTGTTTATAGGATCTTCACAAGCTCATGATATGCAGTAGATCACTTTTGTAGTTTTGTTAAATAGTTATTAAAGTTGTAATTAAGGAAAACATAAAACTCCTTTTTCTAATTTTAAGTATGTTCTTTTGGTATGTATGTAAATTTTAATATTAGGATGCATGTATCAGCTAAATTTATTAAACTATGACTTTAGAGATTCTTAAATCAATCCTTCTTTTTCTTTACAATTATAAATGCATGAGATTTAAATTATGATTCTTTTACCTTATAATTATTGATTAGTTACTGTGTGATGAATATGTTGTGTTTATTGATTGTAGTATGAAATGATGGATCAAAAGAATAGATGTGGTCTATTATTGATGGTGTTAAATTGTGGAATTGATCCAGGATGATTAGATCGATAATGATGATTGAAAATTGAAGTGAAAAATGTCCATGTCGATAAATTTGGATCTCTCAGTTTAGAGGAGACTCTGTTGAAATTTAAGTAGAAATTTGGATAAGATTATATGTAGCTTACAACATGTATAAAAAAAAAATCCAGATTTTATGCTCATCCATCATTGTATAGATTAAATTGTGTTGGTAGAAAACAGGGTTGTTACAATAACAATGGATTTTCAAGACAGAGATCATCATAACACAACAGCTGTTTGGTGAGCAGAAGAGACTTGCAAGTAACTATTGAAACAGCTTTGATTTTCCCAACTAACCAAGACAGGTAAAAGGGGAGGCAAGCAGAGGATAGACAGAAGACAGAAGTGACATTAGAGGGAAAGAACAAGGAGAAGCAAATATAATGGAAGGGAAATAGGGTATCTAATCAAGAGAAAAGATAAAGGGTGAAGGAGGGTAAAAAAAGGAGATGCAACAGCCGCCAGGGCTGGAGCAGATCTGTTTTTCAAGAAAAGGTAGAGCTTGTATATGTCGTCAAGCTAAATTAGTACTGTTAAAAAGTTTCACCTTCCCAATCAACTCAAGGGACCATCATTATTCAAATTATGTTGAACATATTTGGACAGTGCATTAGAAAGCAGAAGGAACCATTTTATATGAACAGTATAGTAATGTCTGACCTCGCCCAATGTTTTCAAAGTGTATGACAATGTACGTAAAGCAGCAATTTTCATGGAAGGAGTGGCATCAGAAGACTCAAGCTGCAAGTTTCCAAGAGAACAGAATCAAGACAAGAACCAACTCATGATAAATCTACCTTGTTCAAATTTGCTTCAGCATACCTGCTTTCCTAGGAAAACTAAAAAGCTCCTTTGAGTAGGTTCAGTCATCTGATCAGTTACACCAACTCTGAGGACGTAAAGAATGCAAGCCTTCAAAACACCAAATGAGATTAGTTAGTAAGTATTTTGATAGCATGGAATGCTACAAAGCAAGCTCTAGATGCAGAGTCAGTAACTTGCATTCTTTCAACTTGTTCTGATTTTATTCCTGTCTACAAACTAGAAATGAAAAAAAAAAAAATCTATTATGATAGCCTTATTGTCAAATGCCAGTATATCCAACCACTCTGATAGACTATGTCAGATCATAGTTGTACCAAAAGCCTACAATTATAAATCCAAAAACCAGCAACTCACAGAATTTGAGAATCCTAATTCAGCATTTATTTAACAAACTACTTTTACACTACTTTAAGTTAATATTTATTCAACTAGTTTGAAACTACTTTCTCTTCCATAAAACATTGACATGAAGCATAGTAAACACTATCCTTGAGTTCATCTCATCCCCATAACAGAAGCATGGTATTCCAAAGTTATTTTAAAACAGGTATTTGCTAGAAGATAAACACGACTAAATTGCAAAAATACTAACAAATTCTTTGACAACAAAAACAAATTCCAATATGGAATTGAAACGTCAGATAGCAGAACAGCATACAAAATAAATCAAAAGAATAGGAAGAACTTAGCCATGTCCCACTTCAGCTTTCCCTATGTTTAATATATATTCCACTTTGTCAAAAGAATACAATAAAAAAAACAGCACAGCATTATCTCTTCATCAAACATCCTCCTTACAAAAAAGATTAAGAAACAAATATGCAATTTCTGTGAACAAATATGAAAATTCTGTGAAACAAATACCAGTGCATGAGCATCAACAGAAGTATCTGAGCGAAGCATTTCCATAACCTGCAAAGCATACTGTTGAAGCTCGCTATCTGGATGCAGATACTTTAGACGAATTGCCTGCAATATATAATTTAAGGAGGAAAAAACAAAGTTAGAAACCAAATAACAAGGTTGAGATTAACTAAAGCTCACACTTCAAACCAAGCTCAACTATTAGGCAACACTCAAATAAGATAATTGGGCAATATATTTGGGCAATAATTAATTTGATAAATTGATGATGTTCAACAATAAACCATGAATAAAAATTCTAGTAAATATTTCATTCATTAAATTTTCTAACATTAGACTTTAATCAAGAAAGAAATCTTTTAAAGGAAACCAAAGGGTGGGCAACCAAGAAATAGATAGCACAGTAGAAGCATAAGAGAGAGAGAAGAAGAAGAAGACAGGAGAAAACAGGAGGAAGAGGGGCTAGGATTTTTCAAGGTAAGTTTTGTTAAAAAAATACCTGTAAAAAGTAAACCCAAGATAAGGTTATGCCAATTCGCACATCCTTCAACCGAGTTCCACTCACTGCAATTTGCACTGTTTGTGAGTAGTTGTAGAAAGCCAATAAGCATGTAGACACACACCAACTTTTAGATGAGCTACTCACAGGCTATCCAAGCTATCATAAAGAAAACCAAAACATAGAAGTGATAGATAAACAAAGACAAAACAGAACAGCAAAACCAAGTTTCAATTCAAAATTATAAGCACAATCACTTGATTTTTCAAATTAACCAAATTCAGAGCCTTGAAAATATAGAACTCTTTCTCCACTGGAAATCAGTTGCTCCATATTCAATCCTAAAACTTGAAATACCCCGTACTAAATAAAACACCATCTATACATCACCAAGACTGTGATTTAATAAACATGATTTCAAAAGAAAATAAGAAGGTGCCAACACCTGTCAAATGTATACTGGGTGGTCATGTGAATACCTTTTGTGAAGGGCAAAGCCAAATGCCTCTGCAAACCACCTTCTAGTTTTTTTGCTGGAGGAAAAGGACCTTTTCCCCTGGGTTGAACCTAGTAAAAGACAACAAACTATGAGATAGCAGAAAGGAAAAGAAAGAGGGAAAATGGGGGCCAAAAAAAAGGCATGACAAGAATCACATGTTTTACGAATACCTGAGCCTCTGGATTCATTCCAAGAGCTAGCAATGAGCCTAGTGCTTCAGAAAATGCATCCCTGACAAGTGATTCAGGATCCTCAAGGGCCTACTAAGAGCAACAGAAATTTTCATATGTTCATAACATCAGATTCTTAAATATTAAATGTCTGGAAGGTAAAATAACAAGGAAAACATCACTAAGGAAAACCTGCCTTGACACAATAAGAAGCTGAATTCTCAATTTCACCAACTCCTAGGCATGGTCCACCAATGCTAGCAAATACCTTCAGACAACGAGCTCCAGCTATTCTAACAACAAATGATTTATCTCCTATAGCAAAACGTGTGATGAGACGGAATGCCTCTATATATGCTGTAGATGCAGCACTACCACCAGACCCTTCCAAAGCTTTTTCAAGCATAAGTAGAGCCTCTTGTCTCACAAAATCCTAGAGTTTAACATATGCAAAAGCATAGTTACAGATAAATGAACAGTCAAGAAGCAAAAAGAATAAAGAAAACTCCCACTGTAATAATTAAAACAGTTTTTTCAGCCAAGTAAATGTAAGGATTTCAGACAACCATAAAAGTTAAGAAATTCCATGAAGCCCAAAGAAATAAAAATTCAAGTCAAAATTAGCACACGGCGAACCAGTTGCTTAATAATTTCACGCCTCAACTCACTCACTAAAGGGATACTCAATGCTTTCAAATGCCTTTGCAATTTCTCTCTCCAAATACTTCAAGACTTAAAAGGGCTATTTGCCATTCCATTCCCTGTTTGGGAGCGTGGTTGCAGTTGTTTTTCAAAGTGATTTTCACTCAGAAAAGCATCAAAAAAAAAAAAATTATTTTAAAAAAATTATTTTTAATATCAGCGCATCAAAATAATCTAAAAATACCAAAAACATATTAATTTGAAGTAAAGAAAAAATAAAAAATATTTTTTTTTTCAAAAGCGCTTTTGAAATGCAAAAACAAACAGGATGCCACTTCTAGTCCTTAAAAATATCCCTTTCAAGCAAACTACCTAACAAATCACTAACTTTCGTGTGATCCTAAATAATAAATTAATGAAACGAATAATCCTCAATTCTCTTGGGATTTAAGAACGTAACATTGGATGCGCTATTTGCTTCACTTTTGCAAGAAAGTCAGATAAGATTATATAAATATATAAGCAATGGTAGTTAATATTTAACATGTTGCTTTCATTAAGGTTCTCATGACAAAAACTATTGAGCCAACAACCCAAAATTTAAATTGTGATGCATTAGATCTTATCTCACTAAAAAATCAAATAGATGATAACTTTGGTACATTAAAAGGCCAAATAAATCATGCATTTTAAGTTTTCTTTTCTTTTTTCATATAGTTGATCTACCAAATCAGATCTATCCATCTATCAATTTTGAGGTGGTCAAGCTTAGAGCATCTCAATAATATTAAGTGTCAACCACTTAAAAAGGCAGAGCAATGCTAGCAAACCTTACTTCCTTAAGCATTCAAGAAAAAGGTTTCAAAGCATCCAAGTGACTTTCATCCAAAGTGGAAGAGAACAACCTCCATTAGACTAGAAGATTCCTCCTACAAGCCCTAGTCTTGTGATGTTAATCTATTGACCAAAGGAACTAACACTACTCCTCACATTGAGAATCTCAATCTGAAGAAGGAAAGTGCCAATCAAGTGGTATAGCAACCAGAACAAGTAACACGTAAAGTTCTATCCTCTTGCATAGTCCTAACTATTCTATTCCATTGGTCCACTTTAGACAAACAACCTTTGTCTCTAACTCCTAGATGAATACCTACCTTTTTGCAGCAGCTTTCAATTTAAAAATTTCATGGCATAAATCTTACACAAGGAGAAAAGACTTCCATATGAAGGCATGTAAGAGAGGTTAAACACCTATATTAATGTGCAATAAGGTTAGCAAAAGAAAAGGTAAAGGTCAATATGTACATATAACACATTGAGCTAGACTACCTCATGAAACTTCATAAGTTTTGAGGCAATAATAGTTGTTTCAGGCAATCCTGAGGTAATTTTTCTTCCAAAATGCTGATATAATTCTCCCAAGCATCGCACAGCACCTACAAATATTCAAAAACATGATGAAGATCAAACGATAAACATTTAACAAATAAGAAAAGGTGAAAGGGTAAAATGCTTCACTAACTGACTGCAATAATGTAACACACTTTTTATAGCTAAATTCTAATCCTATACAAATAAAAGGTTTCTGATAGAATGCTAGGGAAGAGCAAATAGTTTTACTATAGGTTAGACAGTGAGATGGGTGCTGCTTAACATCTAAATTTATGTATGATATAGTAACATTCATATAAAATAGTTACCCAACATGAACTATTTAGCTTCTTTTTTTTTTGTGAACACTAGAAGAAATGAAATCTGAAAAACGCTAGAAGATTATGGCATTGTGCAAAAAAAAAGTAAAATGTAAGGAATAATGCTGACAAAAAGACATGCTTTCGCGCCTTGCTGAAGTTTAGCTAGAAGAGTTATCCTAGAAAGCCCTTAAAGCATTACACTATAAAGATTTGAAGACGGAAAAATCCTTAAGAATTCTAGAATTCCTCTCTAACAAACACTAAGGAACTACGAACATTGCACAACTACACAAAATTTTACAATCCTTTCTCCTCCCAAAACCCACCAGGTGCAGCAGCAATAAGCCTTCCACCCTAATGGTGCAAACGCATTGCTCATTGCAAATAGCAAATGATCTACTCCAAATCTCCCCACTGTTATGAAACACAGAGCACAAGGAAGACAGCCTTATGACGCCTTCTATATTACAATAAATCCTTCATACTAATTTACAATTCACCATTGCCCATGCGAAAGCACTGACATACCAACAATGGCATCTTGACTTTCCAAATAAAATTAACTACAAGGAATCAAGTTCAGAGAAGAGAATGGAAAGCCTTGCAGGAATAAAAAAATAAATAATATGCTTCCAAAAGTTCACACCCTACTATTGGATGTCAAGAAGAATCTAAAAGATTTAAAAAAAAAAAGAAAAACGACATGGAAACTCCTCGTTTAGGACTTTGGAGAAGTCCAAATCCAAGGCTTTACCTTTTTTATAAAAATATAAATGGGTGCTTTGTACAATTTAAAGTGTAGAAAAATGAAATAAGTATCAGCTTTTATTTGCATTAAGGAAACGTTGGTTTTGGGTGGAGGATGGTTACATATGAAATTAACTCCATGGTCTCATGAGACTGGTATTGGGGACTCTTAGAGATTCACCCAAATGTTGAAAATCCGGGGGGGATTTCAAAGACCACAACTACATCCCCCGAATCACTCCAAGTGCCATCTACAACTTCAGTAAAAAGCACCATAGCTAGCACCATGAAAGCCATTGCACAAATGCATACAAATCATTTTTTGGCATCCAAGAAAAAATAAAATCCATTCAAAAGGATTCTCAAATCTTTCTGCTATCTACAAAAAAACTATTTGAAAACACTTTAAGCACTACACCAATTGTTATCCCACAGCCAGTGTTAGCACTACACCAATATCTTATCCCATAACCAGTGTTGTCAAAGGCAAAAGGCACTAAGCCTGTAAAATGCCCAAGGCACTAGGCGCTCGACTAAATGAACCAAGGCGACATGCTATAAATAAATAAAAAAATACATGTAATATTATATTATATAAATCTAAAATATATATCTTCCCAGTTAAGATTAGATCAATAGAAAATCAAAAGAAAATATAAAATACCATAACATAGTGATATAAAGTTACGTTTTTCACCTTTGAAAAATAAGATAATTAAAAGTAATGAGTAGCCAAATAGATTAAAATAAAAAATTAAATATCATCATCTTTATTCATTAATCTTCAAAAACATCTTCATCCATGCTTTCTTCTCCTTCACTTGAATCCTTCATATCCTCCATTTCATGATTATAATCCAAATCCTCATCTGTCAAACCATACTACACTTGTACAGATGTGTTGTTCTCCGACTCCCACTATTGAAAAAAGAAAGTGTGGCTGGTGTTTCTCTTCTAAGTGCCCTTCAATGTCTGTTTGTCTCCCACTTTAATGATTTTTTTTAATTTTCTTACCCTAATCTTTGTTTTTTTTTTTACAAAATACCCCTAATTTGTTTCTTGTGGTAAATTAAAAAAAAATGAAAAATACGTCAAAACATAAATAAGTTAAAAAAACATCCAACAAAAAAGAACAGAAAAGGAACTTCAAGCAGGCACTAGCCTTGACGCCTTGCACCCACTTACAAGGCGCTCACCTAGGCGATGCTTCATTGAAACCCAACGGCTGAGGCTAATAAGGGCACTGGGGCCTCGCCTCGCCTGGAGCATCTCTTGACAACATTGCCCACAACTCCCCAAAACTCTCGAAAATTCTAGATGCGGCAATAAGACTTCAAACATATATCTATGCCAATGTCGTCCTGTCCCAGTGACAAGAGTGACATTTCACTCAGGAAAGACTTTGTTGCCCGAAAAGTAAGCGGCACGCATACAATTACTGCAATAAATCCAAACAGCTAGCAAGGAGTTTCAAGACTGAAAAATGCATCCATTGATAGGGGAAAAAAATTCAATTTACGATCAACTTGCATAAAATGCTAGAAGTAAATTTATATCATAATTTTCCATATCTAAGAAAAAAAAAAGTGATATTTTCAACCAACCGGCAACTCTTTGAGGTTCGCTTCTCTTAGCATCAGAAAGAAACCCTTGGAGACTACTCGCTCTGGAGTATATCGAAATACTATCCCCTCTAGATATGATCTTAGCCATTGCCACTGATGCCAAATGCCGCACTGGCCGCCGCGCGCCAAGCTTGAGCAATGAATACAATGCATCCTCGCATTTTCTTTGCCATAACAAAATAGATTCCTGACATTATTAAACCAAAAAGAAAACGATAGATCAAGGAAAATCCAAAACGCACCGTAAAACAAAAAAAAAAACTATAAGACCTGCAGATTTTCGAAGAATTAAAAAACAAGGCGTTTTAATAAAAGAAGAGAGAAAGGGAAGGGAAGGACCTGTGGCTCTTCATCGATGGCGGAGAGGAGATCGGAGAGGAGATCGAAAGAGAGGAGAGGGTCAGGGGATTGTTGGGAAGCGGAGGCGCCTATGGATTCTAATTGTGCGACTAAAACACCGAATCGAGAGAGAGGCACGTTCTCTCTCACGAAGTTCTTTGACATTGTTTCTTTTCTTTCTTTCTTTTTAAAGATCTTGTATCAGAGGGATTGAAGATAGAGGGATTGTAGTTGAAGAACTAGACGCATCGTTGTTGTTTAAATTTCTCTACGAAAGAATTTTACAGGCTCGGTTGGGTAAGAGACGAGAGAGCGTGAGCTGGATTTGATTCGAAGGGATTTGTGTTTGTTGCTCAGACTTGAAATGAATTGAAAGGAGACGTGTAAAAAAAAAAAAAAAAGGTACAGGCGATGGCGTTTCTAAAATGGTAACAAAAATTTGGACCTAGTTCATTACTTGTAAAATAAAACGATAAATACTAATTTGGTTAGAAAAATAATATAATTATAAAATAAAAAGTTAATGATAATAAAAAATAGTAATAACTAATTATAAATATTATAAAAAAACACCCTCTAAATATTTCTAAAATTAATTTTATTTTATAAAAAATGTAAAATTAAATAAGAACGGGACAATTTAAAAAAAAAAACAAGTTTCGAAGTTTAAATTGCACATATAGTCAATAATTAGAATAGCATGCAATATATTTTAATTATGTATATTAAAATGTTTTTATGGATGATAGGTGATTATGGACATTAAAAACCAATATAATTATGTTTTTATTTTATGGTTGAATGGTTGTGATTTTTATTAAATAAGGGATGTATGTCCTGTCTTATCTCTATTTTTTCTTCTGATTTGTAATTCTTTTCTCATTTAATTTTCCTAGAATAAATCTTGATAAAAAATTATTGTGTAATCAAAATGCTTGTAATGAACTAATGAAAACTTACTACAGCTATCTAGAATTTGACCATCTAATTTTCTTCAATGGCGTAGATATGTTCATAATCATCCAATTAGAATAGCATACTAGGGTTATGTGGTTATATATAAATTGTTATGTTACGTACATGTATATATGTTATACCTAATTAATTGATAATAAATATTTCATTAATATATTACGTATATGTTGAGAACATGAATAGTTGTTTTTCAATTTTATATGTATAAGAAAAAAAAATTTTATTCATGGATAATTTGTTAAGTCACTCAAGATTATCATTAATCGAATATGTTTAATGCTATAAAATTGGGTCTTACTTAACTAACTTGTATGATTTGGATGTGTCACTTATGATCATATGAAGTTAAAGGCATGAATTAGGCGAAATATATATGATATGTTTAGATAAAGAATTTTTACCTAAGCGATCTAAAAGTCATATAAAGGTGTGATTAATACACTATATTATCTATCTAATTTAATTTATTTTGATTTGTTGAGTCACTCAAGATTAGATAAATTAAAAGATCCTAACCCACTAGGAAAATCTAAAAGAGATTTCTTGTATTAATAGAGAGAGCTATTAATTTGCAAGAAAAAAAATGGGAGATTAAATTAGGATTAAAGATCTTATTTAAATTTGAAATTAAATATGTAGCATGAAACTAATACTTGTTCTCTTTACATTAATAGGTTGATAAATAAAATAAGTAGTAGCATATCCTTATGAAGCATACTTGATGATAACAAATTGACTGGACTAAATTTCTTAGACTAATACTAAAATATGAGAATTGTTCTCAAGCAAGAAAAAAAAGTTTACATAATCTTGAAAAATCCAATTTCAAATGCCTCTGCTGATGATGTTGAAGAACAAGTTAAGAATGAACATTATGATGACAATAAACAAATTGTATTTTTTATACTAGCCAATATGTCACTTGAACTTGAAATGTAACATAGGAATTGTTTGATAAGGATAATAGGACTAAGAGGTATGAAAGCTTAAGGAATTGTTCCACTACAAGATGATAGAGAGCTCTTCAGTTAACACCCATGTTTTGAAAATGATTGGTTATATTGAGAAATTGGATCAATTAGGTTTTGTCATAGACCATGAGTTACATGTTGACTTGGTCTTGTAGTGATTACTCTAAAGCTTTTCACAATTCAATATGAACTATCATATAAACAAGTTGGATGGTATATTGTCAAAATTACTTAATATACTTAAAACTAATGAAAGGACCTTTAAGAAGGAAAAAGTTTCTGTTCTTATAATTTAGTCTTCTAGAATGTCTAAGAAAAATATAAGAAAAATAAGAGTATTGTCCCTAAAGAAGACAAACCTATTGTAGGCATTAAGAAATACATGGGCACTTGTCATCATTATGACAATAAAGAACATTAGAGGAGAGATGACAAGGAATACTTTGCAACTGTAAAGACAAAGAAGCTTAATGAAGCTTCTAGTTTAGACATGTTTATAATTGAAAACTATTTTACAACTTTGCATTATAGTTCTTGGGTATTAGATATCAAATATAGTTTTCATATTTGCAATTGCATGAAGGAACTAAAGAAAAGTACAAGATTAGTTGAAGGCAAAATAGACCTAAATAAAGTAAAGGTTATTGCATTATCTGTAGGAACTAGTTATGCATTAGTTGTAGCAACTAGTTATTCTGTTTTGCCTAAAGGGTTGATATTAGAATTTCATAATTGTTATTTTGTTCTAATAAATTAAGACATTGTTTTCAATTTATTTAGTATTAAATGGATTTGAATTTATTATTGATAATAAATATTGTTCTTTTATAATAATAAAGTTTTTATGGATTTGGTAATTATACAAATGGTTTGTATATACCCAAATTTAAAATGTTCAAGTTCAATATAAATTGTAATAAAATATAAATACAGATTATAATAAGTATTAAAAAACTTTGATTGGATCGAGATGGTTAATATTTGACTAAATATTTCAATGATTATTTAAAAGAGAATGAGATTCTTTATACTTTTTAAAACACTATTTCTAGAAGAAATATATTCTCAAGGAAAACATTAGATGTTTATCCTGAACCTTAAGAAACACAAAATCTGTATAAATTTGGTAGGGTATGCCATGCATCAATGAGATAAAAACCTCTCATGGAAACTATAAATGACATGTTGCTTATAATTGATGGCCTTACCAATTATTTGAAAGAAATATATGATATTTATTCCAAGCAATAACTTGAAGATATGAACTTCATGCACTAACCAAGTTTGGAATTTGGTTGATCCACTTGAAGGGATAACACTCAATGGATCTAAGCAAGTCTTTAAAAGAAAGAATAATACGAAATACAATGTACAAATATGCAATACAAGCTTTAATAGTAGGAATATCCAATTTTGATGGTATAATCAACATATTTGATTTTCATAAAAAACATGAATAAACCTTGGGTTTACAAAAAGTTAGTAAGAGTTGTGTTATTTTTCTAATATTATATGTTAATGATATATTATTATTAAGAAATGACATAACTTTACTTTAATCAATAAAGTTTTGGTTATCCAAGAATTTCTCCATAAATTAATTGGGAGAAGTAACCTATATATTTGCCAAATCCATGCATATAGACCAGATGCTAAAATAGCTTAGCATAGAAGAATCTAAGATGAGATTCTTATCTATTTTGTATGGAAAACCTCCCTTTAAAGACATGTGGTTTAAGACAGATTGAGAGAGATATGATAGAAATGGTATCCTATACTTGGCTATAGTATCTATCAATTGATAAGATAAACTAGAAGTTTGACATTGTTTGAATTAATATCGTTTCAATGAAATGTTGGAAAAGTAGTAAATATTGGTCAATAAATGTTTTACTATAAATGGTAGTGCTATGAATTGGAAGAGTTCTAAACAAAAGAGTAAAATTGATTCTACAACTGAATAAGAGTACACCTCCATGTTTGAGGAAAGAAAGAGGTTATTTAGATTAAGAAGTTCATCAATGAACTAAGTTGGTTCCTAAAATTATTGATCCAGTTGTTCTGTACTGTGATAATAATGGAGCCATTACATAAGAAAAGGAAGCAAAGTCTCACCAATGATCCAAACAAGCACTTTAAAAATTCTATTTAAATTGATAAATCAATGAAATGAAAGATCTAAAGATAAAATGAGTATCCACTAAAGAGAATTTAGAAGATCCTTTTACCAAGTCATTATCCATTTAGAAAAATTAATACTACATAAAGCGATATGATATTAGATACATGATTGATTGGCTTTATTATAAGTGAAAGATTATTAGTTCAATATGTTATATAGTCAATCAGTTTGTTACACGTGGTGTTATTGAAGATATTAACATAAAGGTTTATGCTTATAGCACTCACACCAAATGGATTAATTAAAGGATTTTATAATTCTGAAGCTTATAATCTTAAAGATGGTAGACTTATAATGGCTCTTCAATTCCATCCATAGTGAATTGCACAAGAGATAACTATTAATTTAATATGCCCCGTAGTCAATCAGTTAGTTATATGTGGCATTATTATATTCATATAAATACATATTTATTATTAATAAAGACTTAACTTATCTTTAATATTCATATAATATTAGATTAATGAATTTAATATTTAATTTATGAATATAGAGTAAAGATAAAATTCATGAGGAAAAACGATGTGCAAAGGAAATTATAAAGTTATTATTAATATGAGATTCTTATTGCATCAAAGCATTGATTCTAAAATGTTCATGGTTGATGCTCTCTTAAATATTGGATATTTATTAGAGGTGTAGAAACTGGTACATATTATGTTATTTTCTTTATGAAAGGAAGTAATTGTTCTCATAAGCTGAGGTATAAAAGATACCTAAAACTAATATGTAGGTGCTTGTTATAAGACATGTACGCTAAACTGACTTGCATGAAAATTCCATATGGAGATATATCAAATGTCTATGGAAAAGCTTATATGATAGTTGTATAAGTGATACTTAAACTTAAGATCACTAAGTTATTTTATATAGAGAGTGTTATGTTTTGATCCTATCACACATTATCTTGGTAAATGTAACAAATAGACAAACATTAGATATAACATAAACTATATGAAGGTATATGAGTGATCAATAAATAATTCATTGCTTTAGGTGAATAAGGGAAAATGTTCCACACGTTTTTAAATAGTATTAATTGTTAAATTATTGCGCAAGGTGGAATGAGATTGAGAAGGAGTTTCAAATCTTATTCAAATTATCAATGACTATAATGTTACGAATAAACATGATTTGGCATGGCAGACACACTCCATGCTAAAATGTTACTGAAATGTTAAGTCAAACTATTTATGACTTTTCTAATAGTTAAGAGATCATGACATATTGATAGACGATGCACTTGTTCTTCAAATATAAATGAATTAGTTATTAAATTTATAATAAATTAAATTGTACGATTTATTTAATTCTATTTATTTAGAATTATAATTTATTTTTGGGGCAATATATTAGGAACCTAATGGATCACATACATTAAGAACAATTAGTCAGAAATTAAATTTGTGTTATTAATCAAGTGTGACTCGACTGAAAATAATTTTAGAAACTAAGCAGTAGAATATATTTAATTTAGGGATTATAATTATAGTCTTAGAATAATCAAGTATGGACTTGATTAATTAAAATTCTAAAATTATTCTTAAATAATATATGGATATTATTTAAGTGACAAATAAATATTTTTCTATTTATAGGGTTTTTAGAATTTTCCAGACAAAAAAAAGTATGTAAGTCAAACAATATAAAACTAACACTCTAGGTACAATATTCTCTCTATCTTAAATAGGGATTTAAAAGACTTTTCAGTAGTGGTTTGTGTAGATCATTATTGGAGGCTAGACAATTGAATGAATTGTAGTTTGTGACAACTTGATTTTTAAAGAATTATTCAAAGCCAGAGAAGATTAGATATTTAGATAATAAATCCCTAAACAACTTTAGATATGTCTAATAGGATCCTATGGACTCCTGAATAATTTTCTTTTATTATGTTCGCTACATGTATGATAGTTGAGAACCCAACAATGAGATCTTTGTAGCAGTTGTTAATACCATTTAAAGATAACCTAATGATACAACTCACAAAGGATTTGATTGTTGGAATTTATTTATAAAACATAGTTTGTAGTTTATTTGAGGCTAAATTTAAGATGAGTTCCACTCATTTTTAGGGTTAAAAATTTATATAAAAAAATATTCTTCTATATAAGTTCTTCAACATGAAACATTAATAAGATTAAAATAAATTATATGTGAATGAGAAATTGATATAAAAGATATAGGCTGGCTAGTTTGTTGTGAAACCCAAAACTATTTATTCCATATAGAACAAAAAATGTAAGGATGTCTTTAGTTTTATTTAATGGAAAGTTAAAAGGTCATAAATAAAACTAAGTAAAATAATATGAGTTTAATCCACAAATGCTCAACACAAGCTTAAAACTTGAATTAAATAAGGGATGAATAAAGAGTTTTTACACTCTTCCTCACCTTAGTTTTTAGAGTTTTCTTGTCAATTTTGAGTTTTATTTTTGCTTCAATTCTAAGCTTAGGCTTGATTTTGTTGAAAGATACTTGAGTTCATTAACTTTGGTTTGTAAACCTTATTTAGAAATGCATCTAAATAAGGTGATGTTATTTGAATATCATGAGGTTTATTGCAAACATACTAATTGCATTAAGTGAAGAGCAATAAAGCCTTAAAGATAACGAATTCATCATTAACAAAATAAAAACTTTATTATTTTTAAATTACTTCAATAAGTAAGTACAATTCTTTATTTTAATCTAAACATAGATATATTTTGTTCCTATTACATATGCTAGAATTATTTCTTAATATCTTATGCAACTTTAAATATATGTTTAGTATGCTTACTAGTTTTTAGTTTTGATTCCAAGTTTACCATGTTATATAAAAATGACACATGTAATTGTAAACATGTGTGAATTCTAGTATTTCTTGGACAACATTTGTTTAATATATATACTTTTGTAATGATAAAATAAACTATTTATGTTTTATTCTAATTATCACCTATTTTTTGTTAAACATTGATTCCTTGATAATGTTAAAAGTATGTATTGACTTAGTTAATTATTAATTGTGAGAATGATACCGGGATGGTATGAAAATCCAACAACAAATGTCACTCACACAAAAGAAAGTGTTTTTCGCTCATCACTCTAAGATTTTGAAACAAAGAAATACAGATGCAAATAACTCATTACTCAAAAAATACAAATCAAATCACCACTTTACAAATACATTGTCAAGGAAATAAATCTATCACTAACAAAAAAGATACAAAACTTAATAGATACCAATCGGCCAAGTCAAAGATTTCAATTCAAAATTTTCCAAAAGATCTCAATCATGGTCATTATATACTTGGAATATCCCTCTAAGTTTAGAAAATACAAAATAACATAAATTAGACCTAAAATTGAATTTAATAGAATTGTAGAGAATAAATAATAATAAATTATTATTGACTCTAGGTAGGAAGCATTAAAATTAAAATTGATATAACTCTTTGTAGAAAACTTCAATGTATGCATAACTAGATAACATGGAAAGATGATATTTTGAACTTGAAAACCATGTAGGATAAGCTCATTTCCCATGCAATAAAAGATGAAAATTTAAGCTTGAAGTTGACCATAAGCTGATAACAAACAACCTAAAAAAATCTTTCATTTGTAATTCTAACCAAATCCAAGTAACTCAACTCCATTTGGACCAGTAAAGGACACTTTTGTATCATGTTTCCCTGGTTGAAAAAGACTTGACATCTAGTCAAATATTGAAAAATCACCCTAAGGAGATAACTTAGCCACGTTAAAAGTGTCTGAAATGTCTAAGTAAGTGGATAACTCAATTTTGTAAGCATTTTCACCAATTCATTTTAGAACCTTAAATGGATCATTAACCTTTGGTTTGAGCTTAGAAAATCTACCTTGTGGGAACCTTCCCTTATTAATATGTACCCAAACCAGATCACCTTCTTTGAACTTTAAATACTTACAATACTTATTGGCTTAAATTTGATAATTCTCATTTTGCCTTTCAATCTTATCATGAACTTGTTTGTGAAAGTTTTTAAGTTGTTTTGCTTTTTTTTTTTTCAGCATTACTATTGAAATTCAGACTTGTTAGAAGAGCAATGAAGTCCAATTGACTTAATGGATTTTGACTGTACACAACTTGAAAAGGATTACAACTCGTACATTGGTAAATAAAATGGTTATACACAAATCTAGCTTATGGCAACACCAAATCCTAATCTTGAATATTCTTCTTCACCAAACTTCTCAAAAGACTTCCCCAATTATGATTGATAATCAGTTGTATTGAATTGAAGATGAGTTCCAAGCTTCCTCTAAAGTGTATGCTAAAAATGACTCATGTACTTGAAATCCCGATTATAAGTGATTGTCTTTGGGATGATATGAAGTTTAACAATCTACTTAAATTATAGATCAACAATATTAGTAACATCAAATGTCTTGCTATAAGGAAAAAAATGCATCATTTTAGAGAAATGATCAACCACCACCATAATTGAATCTTTGTTCCTTAAACTTCTTGACAAACCAAGCACAAAATCTATGCTAACTTTATCCCAAAAGGATTTTGCTACTAGAAGTG
The DNA here is from genome assembly GCA_018804465.1 of Populus tomentosa. Lineage (NCBI taxonomy): Eukaryota > Viridiplantae > Streptophyta > Magnoliopsida > Malpighiales > Salicaceae > Populus > Populus tomentosa. Next base: position 8,376,836 of record CM031975.1, read on the forward strand.
GAATGTATAAACCAGAATTCTGACCATGTGATTTGGCAATATGGCATGTCCTACAATGTTGTGTAAACCTTGTGACATCTCTTCCTATACTCGACAAAAAAAAAAGACCTGAATAACAAATATTTTATCTCTCTAAAAATATCCACCAAGCCCATTGCTATAACCTTCAAAGATAATGGCTTCCCTCAATAAACCTTAAGGAATACACACTTAGTTTTCTTTAAAGAGATAACCCTCTAGCACAACAAAATGCTTTGAAAAACCATTTTCACAATTAACTTATATCTTGCCAAAATCACTATTATACTTGTAGAGATCTTTCAACACTTCAAACCTCATCATTTCCACTTACAAATTAGTAAATAATAATTTTCTTTGACTCAAAGCATTAGCAACAACATTATAAGTTCCAAATTTGTGTTTCATAGAGAAACTAGAAATTTATAGAAATTCAACCTAAAGAGTATATCTTCGACTAAGTTTTTATTGCCTATTAAGAAACTTCAAAGCTTTATAATCAAGATATATCATAAAAGGTTTTGGATGCAAATATTAATACCAATGGTTTAAAGCACAAACATCAATATAAAAATCCTTGTCATAAACTAAATATTTCCTTCTTGAATCAACGAGTTTCTCACTATAGAAAGTAATATATTTGCTATCTTGATTACAAATAACACAAATACAAACATTAGAAGTATCACATTCAACTTTTAAAACTTTTTGAAAATCCAGTAGAGAAAGAATAAATGCATTGGTAATCTTTTTCTTCATAACTTTAAAACTCTTCTCGACTTCATTAGTCCATTTGAAACTACCTTATTTTAAGCATTTAGTGATTGGAGCAATAATGGTAATGAAGTTTTTAATGAAATATCGATAGAAGGATTCTAAACCATGAAAACTTCAAATATAATGAAAAGTTTGGGGATGTGGTCACCTAAGAATCGCTTCAATCTTCTTAGGATCCATCTTCACTCCTTCTCTAAACACAACAAGACCTAAGAAAACAAGGCTGCTAGTAAAGAATTCACACCTTTTCAAATTAATATAGAACTTCTAACTCCTCAAAGTTTGAAAAACTTCTTGTAAGTGATTAAAATGCTTTTTTTTTTTTTTTAATTCTTGTTGTAAATAAGATATCATTAAAGTAAACAATAAAGAATCTACCAATAAACATTTAAACGCATCATTCATCATTCACATGAAAAAACTAGGTGCATTTGAGCAAATGACATAACCATCAATTCATAAAAGTCATCCCTAGTTTTGAAAGTTGTTTTCCATTCATCATCAACTTTCATTAGGATTTGATGGTAACCATTTCTAATATCAATATTTGAAAAAAAATAGTAGTACCATGAAATTGATTTGGCAAGTCATTTAGTTGGGAAATAGGAAATCGATAGCCAATACTGATCTTATTCACCACCCAACTACTAATGCACATTCTGTATGATCCATGCTTTTTTGAAACAAGAAGAGTGGGAATAACATATGTACTTTTTTCCTTTACTAAGCCCTTCAAAAGCAACTCATCAACCTACCTTTATAACTCTACATGCTTATTCGTTAGGTCTACTTATTTAAAAATATAGTATCTGGAATAAAGTTAATAAAATGCTGAATATCACTTATTAGAGGAAGGCTATATGGTATTTCTAACTATTTCTAACTATGTTGCACTTCTGGAGGCAACTCATTTATTTCAGCATTTTCCTAAAAAACTACAAGAGTATAAACAAAATTCACATCATTAACAAACCTTTTCATTTTGGTATAAGTAATCAAAAGTGTTTTTTTTAATGGTTTGGAAAGACCTAAAATAACCTTTACACCATCTTTTATAAAGAAATAAGTATTCTCAAAATCATCATGTTGAACTTTACTATCATATTATCATGAACGACGAAGCAACAAATGAAATGCATTAATAAGTATTGCATCATACCAAATTTGATTTGAATACCTTTTTCCAATGGAAAATGAAGCAAGACATCTATTTGTCACCTTCTTTTCATGCTTTTTCTCCAGCCATCTCAATTTGTAAGGTTGAAGGTGTGCTGCAGTCTTGAGCAATAACTTATTCACCATAATAGTATATATAACAATGACACAAACACCACTATCAATGATTACATCATAAACTTTTCAATTTGCATAATAACAAGTGAAAAAGATGCTGTAACAAACCCAATCTTCACTCTCATTATGAACAATGCTTAAACTTCTTTAAATGGTAAATAATTCAACTTAATCAGCACAAGTCACTTTACCTTCTTAATCTGACTTATTTGAAAATTCCTTTTCTCTAACTGTCTCTTCCTCTATAATAACAATAATTTTATGGCTTGGATAATCAGAAGCAATATATCTATACCTTTGACATTTGAAACATTTTTTTTTTTGAATTAAAGTTTAAAGAACTCACTGCTTTAAAACCAACTCCTACACTACCCTTTTTAAATAGCCTTAACGACAAAAGGTTTTGCTGCTAGAACTCCCTTGGAGAATGAAGTACTACCTTGATTGGAAGAATCCTTTTTAGATGCTAATTTTCATCTAGTCTTTTTAAACTTTTTTTGTTGCTTTTCCACATTCAAAGCAAGTTTTCTCATGTCATTGAATGTGCAATAAGGTTGTAACTAAATCATATTAGAAATTCATTCATTTAACCCACCCAAATATCGAGTTATTGTTTTCTCTTCAGGTTTAATAATATCACACTTTAGCATGAGTAATGCAAACTCCATCATATACTCTTCCACGGTCAGACCAAATTGCCTTAGGTTATGAAACTTGAGAAAAGTCTATGTTTATAATGTTCATGTAAGAATCTTATTTTAAGCTCCCTTTTCATCTTTTTCCAAGACTTGATCTTGCTTCTGCCCTCATGAGCTCTTTGCTTTTTAAGATTATCCAACTACAAGGAAGCATACTCTTTGAGTTTTAGAGCCACCAACTTTAATTTTCCTTCTTCAAAAAACTCTTTGAAATCGAAAATCCTCTCTACGATTTGGAGTTAATCAATAAACTCATCAAGTTGTACTTTCCCTTTAAATTCAAGAATATCAACCCTCATATTAGATTCTTAATAAGGTTTATTTATTTCTTTTTCTTCAGTGCTGAGATAAAGATCCATTTCCATCTGACTCATGGTGAGGTATGTTATGAAAATGATTAACATCATCCTTATTATTATTAGAAGAGTTAATTTTATTATCAGTCTTATCATCACCATCATCTTGATTCTTATATCATTTAAGATGATCCTAGGGTTGTTGGATTTGCCTTTACATTTCATCCATTTTAAGTGTATGAGTATCCCTTTTAAAATCTTGCACGCATCATTTATGAACAACCATGGTTGTAAAAAGGTCTGATACTAACTTGTTACTGGTATCGTATGAAAAACCAATAACAAAGGCCACTCTCATAAAAGAAAGTGTTTTTCGCTCACCACTCTAAGGTTTCAAACCAAAGAGATACAAATAAAAATAACTCACCACTCTAAATATACAAATCACCATTTTAGAGATATAAAGTCAAGGAAATAAGTCCACCATTAACAAATGAGATACAAAACTTGATAGATGTTAATTGATTAAGTCAAAGAACTTTTATTCAAAATTTAAATTAGGTTTAATGTCAACCTATTAGTTCATTAGGATTGAGTTTATTTTGACCCTTTAAGTACTCTTTTATAAGGTTTTCAATTTAAATTTATATTCATTTTTATAATTCCATATTATGTGCTTGTACGGGATATAATTTTTATACTTGTGATTATTTATTGAACTATCTTGACTTATCAAAGAATAGTTATCTTCGTGGCGTTTTTCTTATACCTCTCATCCGTGAATCTCTATAATTGTTAGATAGGGGTTTTATTTCAGTAGTTTTGGTTCCTCAGTTTATATAATCATTATGTCAAGATTTTATCAACCAAATCTAATTTTGGATTTCTTAGGCTTGTTTTTTCCTAACACGTTGGTTCTTACCTTTTAGGTTCACATCACTACTCGTCCTAATCAACCTCCTAATGACAGACTAATCTGTCATATTTATGGTAATAAAGGAATGATGCTTTTGAATGTTATCATCACTTTGACTTTTCTTTTTAGAGATGGTTTCCACTTACTGATATTGCTACTATGGCTACTAAAGTTAACAATTCTTAAGACCATTATGTTTGGTATACGGATAGTGGAGCAAATGCTCTAATCACTACCAATACAACAAATTTAACCAACAAAAATCCTATGAGGCTGATGATACTATCTAAGTTGGTAATGTCTCAGGTTTAGTTGTCAAACAAACTAGAAATTGAACTCTAAACCTTGATCATACCTCATTCAAACTCATCAATATCCTTCACTATACTATTGCTTCTGTAAATATTTTATCAATTAACCAACCCTGTCTACAATGATTGTTACTTTGTATTATCTGATATTGATTTTTGTGTAAAGAAAAATAAGATGGGTCGCATCCTGCTTCAGGTACTAGTTGGAAATGGACTTTTTTCCACTTGTTAGTCATAAGAGCTTTTTTAATAATTTGTGTTGCTTACTACTATGCTAGAAATAAAAACTTCATAGGAACACTAGTATAAACGTACAGGGCATCCATCCATGTCCACCTTGAATCGTTTATGTAATTATTTATCTATTTATGATTCTTTTAAACAATTAAGTCTCTACAACTCTTGTCAATTAGGAAAAGCTATAAAACTTCCTTTTAGTAGATTTATATAGTGTATCCATTACAATCTAAATCCAATGCATTTGTTATTTTCTAAGAATACAAAGCTCTTGTTGAAAATTTATTCTCTTCTAAAATTCAAGAATTACAATTAGATAATGAAGGAGAATATCTTTTCAATAATTTTAATTTTTTTTGGCGGCACATAATATATATCATAGATTAACTTGCCCTTATACTTCACAACAAAATGGTATTGCCAAATAAAAACATTGATATATCCAAGAAAATGGTTTAACTTTATTAGCAACAACAAATCTACCAAATAAATATTGGATTGATGCCTTTTTTACAACAATATACTCATAAATCAACCACCTACTTGTCCTACACAATTTATCTACTTACTTTAGGATCCATAAAAAAACTGCCATCATACAATTCCCTTAGGATTTTTGGATATTCCTGTTATCCTCACTTGTAACCCTATAATGATCATTAGCTATCTTTTCGTAGCAAACAATGTCTCTTTCTTGGGTATGCTAATCAATAAAAGGGATATAGTTTTCTACATTTGGACACGTTTAAGGTCTATATTTCCAAACATGTAGTATTTGATGATAACTTATTTTCAACAAAAAAATAAAGTCATATTTCACCAGATAATGATAGCAAGATGTTGACACGTTTGTTTCCTATCTCTTATGCAATTCTAATATTTTTAAATTCTGAAAATAAATATATCACCTAATTCTTTGCATAACTGATAATGCTTAACCATCATCTTTCTTTTTTTTATTAAAATACTATATCACCTACAAATCCTTTAGACCCTAACCTAAACATAACTTCATCCTTACAAATTCCTCATTAATATTAGACATGTCTTACTCTTCCATCTCCATAAATTCCTGAACACCATGACATAGTTATCATAACACATTCTAAAACAAGAAATTAAAAACTTAAATAATATCTTGGTTTTAAAATATTTTATACCACTTGTCATCTTTTTTATAGTTTGCATAATATACTTACAGAATATGAGCCAACTTGCTATGCACAAGCAATAACAAAATATAAAAGGAGACAAACTATGAGATGTAAATTTGATGCTTTAATGGAGAATAAGATGTTGTCTTTATGTCCAAGGCCAAAAGGTAAACATGTTGCCAAGAATAAATAAGTATTTAAAATTAAACGATGTACTTAATATAACATTGAATACTACAAAGCTAAACTTATGGTAAAGGAATTTGATAAAAAATCTAGAATTGACTACTTTGACTTTTCTCTCCAGTAGTTAAACTAACTACAATTAGATTGGTTTGATCACTTGCTGTAACATTTAGTTGGAAAACTAGATAGCTAGATATTTCCAATGCATTTCTACTTGGCATCTTTAATGATGAATTCAACCTTAACGACTCATTTATAAGACTCAACTTGATCTAGCACGTCTTTTTTATAAATATGTTTACAGCTTTAAACAAGCTACAAGAGCTTGGTTTCGAAGGTTATCTCAACAATTATTAAAGCTTGGTTTTGAGGAATCCAAAGTTGATTATTATTTGTTTATGTTATATACTAATACTTTAAGACCTTTTGTGCTGGTCCAAGTAGATAATATCATTATCACTGGATCTAGTTTTTCTATCATTCATTCTTTCATTGATAGTTTAAAGGGAAAATTTCATCTTCGTGATCTCCTTGACATCACAAAAATGATTGGTGTTAAACATCTAGCTTGTCCTATGACTTCAGGAATGAAACTCTCCTCTAATAAGGACACAATTATGTCGGACCCTATAGAATACATGCGTGTTCCAGATCTGTCTTTCTTCGCCTCCTACTATCTGATATGATAACATTAGAGCAGAGCACTAGCCTTAGCCTCGAATCCTGTCTTCCATGCAAGAACCAAGCATGTGAAAACTGAGTATCATTTTAATTAGAGAAAAGATGGTTAATGAAGCAGTTAAACATATGTCCATCATGTACCAGATGACAGATATGTTTACTAATGGACATACTGCAACTCGATTTCAAGTTCTAAGATCCAAATTCATGGTTCGCCAACTACCTGGTTAGTTTGCTGGAGGTGTTAGAGTATGTATTGACTTAGTCAATAATCAGTTGCAAGAATCAAGATGATAAATTGTACAAATCAACTCGGTTAAGTAGAACTGCTTAATTTACAGGAAGTTCTGCCAATGATTCTGTCAACATGTTGTCGCAAAGAACCCAAACCCAAGGTAGCCTTCCAGAGTGTTTATATACAGTGTGCTGATCAAGTGGAAGTAATCAGCAGCGAGGAAGATAACACAGGCAAGCACTCGGAGGACTATGGCTCGCTCACTGAACAGGCAAATTAAGCTAAAAAATTCACATTCACCATTCCCATTAAACAGAATTCTTCGCATGACCGACATTGACAGATCCCTCTTATCAATATTATATCTTGACACTGTCTCTACGGACTTGAATGGAGTAATAGTTGAGAAAGTGCTTCTCCTTTAACTTCAAAGTACGTGCAAATTGGCAGCAAACTTTATTCATCAAAGATCACCTTATCTGCTTTTTTTATTCCATCTGTTTTAGCTTTTTTTCCTCTGACTTTTGAGCCAATCTCCCATCCGGAATCCCCAGCCCAGAAATTAGATTTCTTTGTCAACCATATCTGGTAGCTCTGATCAGATATTCCAAATGAAGCGTTGGTTTGATGGGTTTGGCATAGAATTTGATTCTGTCCTCTGTGCTGTGCTCATTTCAATAAAACGAAAGCTCTCCAAAATAGACATATGGATGCTAAGTGATTCAGTACAATATGGTAACAATGTTAGCAATGTATAGAATTTGATTCTGCCAGACATCAAAGCAGCAATGTACAGAAAAGCAGAAACTCCTAGTCCTTAAACAATGTTAGCAAAATACAGAATACAGTTCTAGTTCCCAAAGGTTCACGTCTTAAAGACCAATCAGGGTTTTGATTAGAAAACCACCAAGTTGAAGCTGAAGTATAGTTGTTCATGGATGCCAAACCCAAACTGAAAAAGGCATTCTATGTGGTCACAGGATTTGGAGGATCTGTAAACTTTCAGGGGATCTGATATTCCTGTTTTCTTTACAAAACCAGCATCCAATTATGCAAATCTATCTAAAGAACCTGTTAGATATCCACTTTATCTCTATAAAGTCACCAGAAGTGGTTTCCTATACACTTACATATCATAATCATATCTGCTACTGATCCTATAGTCTCTGCACTACACATCAAGCAATAAATTCCTGATAATTTCCTTTAGAGGATGATGTGAAGGAGTCTCAAACAAGTTTTGGTGATTTGATAAATTCATGAGAACAACCGAATGAAATCTAACTTGGCAAAGTGTAGAAATTAACTGCGAAGACACTTGCAATAAAGAAACCAAGATGAGCAGCAGAATAAGCATGAAGCAAATGAAATTTCAAGTCCATCGAACTGTAAGTCGTAACGGAAGAGCAGAACATGAATTCATTGTGATACGAGGTTAGTGGAATTTGGAAATTAACCAAGATGCCAAAAAGCCAGCAGAGAAGCTCTTCTTTTTTAGTCTGACTAAAAGCTGTAATATTTTGCAAACCATCAAGGGGGTGTTATAATCGAGCAACAATGGCACAATCTCTAGAGTTTTTATTTTATTTTATTATTATTATTATAGATGTCTAGATCAATTTAAATGTATCTTAATTAATTATATATATTTTTAAATTAATAATCATATAAATCTCTAAAATTTTATTATCTGGCTAGCTGATTTGTGAAAGAATTGCATTCCCTCGTTGCATGCTTGAATACTATCTAGTTGAACGAGGAGAAACGATCAATAATCAATGTCATTAAAAGTTGAAAATATTTATAATTAATATACATGCATGTTAGTGCAACTATCATGCGATACAAGTGACAAGGAATAAAAAATTCAGAATAGAAAAGGATAGTATTATTTGGTAATTTGATATATATTTTACATTAAATTTTTATAGAGTTTATATAGCCATATAGTAAGACATATAACAAATAGAATAAAACAAATTATAAAATATGCTTGATCATCTCCTTTGATTAAATAATTAATTAAAATAATTTTTTGATTGCTTTGAGTTGTTTAATTTCTTGATTTATTTCTTTTATTAATTAGAAAATAATATCTTAATTATTTTTTTAACACGTTTCTCAAACTCATAATAATTTGAGTCATCACTTTTATTATCATTGGAGCCTTATTTTCAAGAATTGTAATTTTATGAATATAACTATTCTTAATCACTTTTCTCCTTAGGGTTGCTGTCATATTTCTTTAGCCAAATATCTCTTTTTAAGATTTGGCTTTTCAAGTGGCTATTTTATTTTGGCTTATTCTTTATCAGAATGATGTCTTTTTCTTATCATAGTTCCTTAGCCATTTCAATCTCTTTTTTTTGATTTTGGAAGAACTCTCTCTCTCCTCCTTTTTTTTTAATGAATTGTCAATTTGCATTAAGTCTCTCTCTCTTTTTCTTTTTTATGTCTTTCTTTTATTGCAATATCTCACTTCTCTTGTTAGGCTTTGTCACCGTGTATCTCTTTTTTCTTTTTGTTAATTGGATGTCATTTGATCATCAATGTGATCTTAACATTTCTTCTTATCATTGTTTGATATATCATTGAAAAAATAATAAATAAAACATTTGATAGACAATGAAGAAAATATAAAACAAGTATTTTAAAATGGTTGGATGGATGACATAAAACAGTTTGCTAAAAAAAAAAAGCTAATATTCAGAGCAAAATATGATTGATTTGTTCTAATATAATGTTAAATAACCATCTTATCTCAAAAACTTGCTGATTAAATAATCATGAGTTCAAATTTCATCATTTTTATTTTCTCTTCTAATTAAAATTAATTATTAGCATAAGGTAGTGTAGATCTATGCAAGTTCACTTGAGGATATGTGTTATAGAATAATATAAACCAAATCTTAGAACCTCATTTAACGACATAAGTTTTTAGATTAAGATAATTCTTTAAGATGAATGAGGCTTGAACATAGAAGTATTGTTACTAATTCCATTGCTCCATCTCCATTATTAACATAGAAGTATTGTTACTAATTCCATTGCTCCATCTCCATTGTATACTCAAATTTTAGACAAAAGTGCTATCACCTGTTATTTTTCTATTTTTCCATTAATATAGTTTAGATGAAACATCTCTTAATGCCCTCATTTTTTTTTTTTAAATTATAATACCACTGCTTTGTGCTATATATATATATATATATCACTAGCTACATTTCTTGAGCAGTGAAATTACTGCTTTAAACTTCTAGACTCCTGTTCTATTGCCCTCCCATACAATGCTTGTGATGCTGGTGCTCTACTTTAGCTCTCCAACAAAGGTTTCATGATCGTCAGTAATATGCCTACCACAACGATCCTTCAATATATAACTATTTTCTGCTACCATGGTAATATTCCTTTTGTAGAAACACCATTAATTTAGGTCATTCCTCCACCATCCTGCCAACTAATTAAGATTCATATATAGGAAAGTAAAGCTTTTCTCCAAAAGCAAAAGCAACAAACAGAAAGTATTGGGAAAACCAGAACAGGATAAACGGGACAGAAAGCAAAGACATATAGCTAGATGCATGTCTTAAAGTATGTATCTTACGATCAAAATTAATCTTAATTTATGACACTATATAGATTGATCACAAATTAAGAGGTTGGACTTTGATATATAGAAGAAGGAAGCATGAAACGCATTCCTTCTATCATTGGTTGATGAAAGTCTTGATATGGGATGCCATCTCTTGAACGCGGGTATTAGAGAGATGAGAACTATGTAGAACTTGGAATGCATGGCCGACTCCTTTGTACGTCACTGTTTCAACTCTCTTACCAGCTCTAGTCAAGGCCGAACAAAATTCCGAGTTTCTGTCCTTAAGTATATCCAACTCAGACATGCCAACCATTATAGCCGGAAGTCGTAGGTCACGCAACTTGCTGGCACCATTTGCTAAAGGGTTGCAGTATGGATGATCACGGTTAGATCCTAGAGGTAGTGATAGCCGCCAATATGTGTCAGAAGCCGACAGAGTCAGTGCTGAGTTAGCTGGTTGAGTCATATTTTTCTCAGACAAAGTTCGTGCCTCTCCTCCAAAGAAAGGTTGGATCAAGATGATACCCTTGAAACACAAAGGCTTTGTCATGGACTCAGGATTGTATCTGGATTCTAGCCTTGTGGCCACGTTGTAAGCTATGTTTGCACCAGCACTGTCACCAGCTAGGAACATGCTAGAGAAATTGCACCGACTCAACCACCACTTATGCTCTGGAGAACCATTTAGAGCCTGTTGTCTTACCCATGTAAAGGCGTCGATGCCGTCATCATAAGCAGTAGGGAGACGATTTTCGGGGGCCAGCCGGTAGTTTATGGATAAAATAATGCAACTTGCTTTAGAAGCAAGATTGGCCAAGAACTCATGGTAAACACTCCAAGCAGCTGAGCCAACACAAAATCCGCCTCCATGGAAGTAAACAAGCAAAGGCAGCGTGCCTGAGCGGTTTGAGACATAAATGCGAGCCCACAAGTTAGTGAACTTGTCGATAACAACATCTTTTGCTGTCACATCATTTACTGTCGCCACGTTGCAAGGAACACTGGGAATGATAGGAGGCCTTTCGATGTGTCCATCTTTGTAAACTCTGATGAGTCCTTCGATTTCTTCAATGATTACTCCATGGGAGTTCTTGCTCGTTTGACGATTAATTCTTGGATCGAAGGAGATGGCAGCCATTTTTTTTCTTCTCATACAAGGAGTGGGATGGAATGGACTGGTTAGTGTGTTCTGCTATAAACCTAAAGTCTCTTTATATAGAGAGCGAGAGATAAGGTCAAGGATAATTAAAGCTCTGAATGGTGAGGGAACCTTCCTTTCCTTACCATCTGACAAGTTGGCAGATAGTTGAACTCTTGCTATGACATCACTTGGATTCTCAGATCATGCATGTGGGAACTCCTACTTTCCATCTTTTTAAAGTAATATTTTCCGAAATTTTTGTTATAAGATTTATGAGCTCGGGATTTTTAGAAAAAGTATTAAATGACCATCACTGTCATCAATAAATTTTTCTAAAATTTTCTGCTATAGTTGATCAACATGAGCCAACATTTGATGGAAATCTTATTCTTGTATATCCGCTAAATACAGCAATTGAAGAAGAGTGAATGGCACAACTTGCATTACAATTTGACTTTTGTTATTGGATAGTTACATGTGAATATTGTTTGAATTCTTCATTGTAAAAAGGGAAGATAATGAAAATCAACTGGTTCAACATCAAGCATGGTTTAGAAGAAAGGAATCCCTCTACATTGACAAATGAATACTGTGGAGTCAAACTTATAATGACACTTAAAATTCCTAGTTTATTCTTTCAGTTATTCCGTGTGATATTCTATACTTCTCCATATTCTTTGTTCTTGTGAGGTTATTGCTGCTTGCATCGGCCCATAGTAATAAGTTTCCAGGTAGCAGAATTACAAATGGGCATCTGGATTATTTATACAGAAGCCATCAGAACACCACCTGATTGGACAAGCTCATGAAAGAAAGCTAACAAGCAAAGCAAATGCTTGATACGCCAACTATTTGAGAATCCAAGCTCATGTATGGGTGATATGCATACATATCTACTGCTGCAACGAAAGCTCCAAGTTAGAAAATTTGATAGCATTCATACGCCAACGGTTTCACTGCTATCTTTAGTTGATTTTGGACGGCCAACTTTATGCACCAAATATCCTCCAATCTTCTTATCTAACTTTTGACTCTGCGACTTCCAAAGTTGCATTTCCACCTCCTTTTGTGCAAATCCCTCTGTTGTGATCTTCAGATGGAATTTAGATCACTTGTATAGCCGCCATGGAGATAGAAAATAATGACATAATTTTTAGTGGTGCATTTGCCATATAGACACGGTTAAGCCATTATTACTGGTATTTGACATGGACATAGAAGCTAATGACATATATATTTTAGGCATTTCATTATTGAAAAATATAGTTTGAGATCTCTGCTTGTCAAATCATATTGTATTTTGTGGTGAGATCTTCAACAGGATATGATCCTGCTATCAATTGTTGAGTTTAACTGAGAGCAAATCTTTCTCAAATCATGTTCCCAGTTGATAATTTACCAAAAATTCAACTAGTATAGAAATAGAACTTATGGGTTTGATAATTGGTTAATTAATTGGTCTTAGTAATCTCATTTATTCTTCTTAGTCAATTAATAACTTATATTTAGTGCTTGTTAGGTCAAGATAACTTATAGTTTACAAATTTACTTGATTTGTCAAATTCAAATGTCTTTAAATTGACTGACTACTAGGTTCAAGGGTTTTGAGTTTGATATATTTGACAAATTCAAGTAACATTAAACTTAATAAATTATCAAATTTATTTATTTCGAGTTCAGTAAATATATCATCTTTAACTTAGTTAATTGTAAAATCTAAATAAGTGTGTCAAGCCTCCAACTTGAGAGTTGAGACATGCCTATTCCCTTTAGCATGCCTAAGAGAAAAAGGGTTATAAAAGTTTAAGCCCGTTAAAAAATAGACTTATCACAAGTTGAACTCTGAATCGCATCAAGTCCATTTTAGGTGTACTGTTTAAGCACATTCATTCACCTGTACTAGATATTCCCTGGTAGAAAAAGGGAAAAGGATAAAGGAAAGGAGAAGAAGAAGTATTGAGCACGTGTAAAAGCACATTCTTGATATTTTATTCTTTATTCTTCCGAATCGTTCCTTCTGTTTTCACCTTTCTAGCCTTCAATAATGAAATAAAGTTGTTTTTCCCTGGCATTTTATCTCCTCCGATTAACAGGGAAAAAAAAAATTCAAAGTGTAGATGATTCACCTTCATATTATTCTGCGAAAGAAAGAAAATTCAAGTTTGAAATTTCGCTATTGAAGAATTTATGCTCTTCAAGGGCAGAAACTAAAGCTCTTGCCACCCTTTGAATTCTATCAAATTTGGAGAATCACCCATGTTTATCTTAGTAATCTAGCAAAGCCCTTTCTGCTAAAAAATTGATATATATATATATATATATATATATATATATATATATATATTTGGCTGATCAAGTGACTTTTGAAAGTTATACGGACCCATAATGCATTAGTCAATCGACGTCACCAAACTTCAGTATCGTTCAAGATTTTGAAATCCATGTCTGTGAGATGTCAAAGTAGATTCACTAAGGACAAACCAGAAAAGGAAAACAAAAGATTCATTATTTTATAGGAAGGAAATGTGCTGATATATATGCTTTACAGAGTAGTTCCAGGCAGTGCTTGTGTGAACTCAGAACATGCACCAATGATGGAAGCACATTTTGTTGAGCATTCATAAAAGAGAGGAACCTCAAATAGCTTTTTCTGGAATGAAAATCTGGAATATAGTGGTCCGAAGAAAGACAAAAGAGCCATGTCGTGTGTCAGCTAAAGCCAAGCAGCATTATTCATGACCCTAAGGAAGTGTTTTATTAATTTTCGTACAAGTAACCTTCTGTGTTTTGACCATTTTCTGTGGTGCTGGCTTCTCAAAAACAAATTCTTATTAAAATTCATGTTTTATTGCAAATCATAAATCACTTTGTATCTTAGAAAAGTAAGATATACTTTTGTTCTCCTCTTCTAATCGGGGAGAGGTGTCAAGATCAATTTTCTGCAAGAAAGCAATATTCAGCTGGTCCCATTTCAGAGATTTTATGCCACAGATATACCCTCATAAATATACTCAACTTCAAAGTTTGATCCCGTTGAAGTCATCAAAGCACCTCATAAATCTCAAAACATAAGATTTTTTTCACAAGAACCAGTGAATGATGGTCATATTCACCTCAGATAACCCCATGACAGCAACTCCAGATTCTTTGATCCTTACATTCCACCAGAAACAAGCCTTTCAAGCCCCATGGACAGGCAAATGGACTGCATGCTATCTTTATCTTTACTCTCTTAGACATTCCCTTCTTTGTTCTCCTTCTTTTTGACCAACTCCATGGACACACGTGTCTGAGAAAAAAAGTTCTTTATCATGAAATCTTGTAGGATCAATGCTCTTTATCATGAGATCTCGTTGGATCAAATTGTTACCAAATAGAATTTTTCTTGTTACAAATTCAATAACCATGTACTATTTCTTAATGTCAACATATGTCTCGGTGCCACAGTCAACATGGCCAGATGCGAATGGAAGTTCTTAGAACTTTCTCTTACAGTTGCTTCAGCTTCAGAGAGAAGTAGCCAACAAGAGAGGTTCAACTTTTCATCCTCGGCTTTAAATTTTGTCAAAATTTATTTTTTTGATTCGGAAATCTACCATAACATAGTGCAAGACCTTATTAATTATGCAATAAATTCTATCCAAAATCAAGGTCATTATAACCAAAATCAGATTACCCTTTGGTAGTCTAAGCAGAAATATTTAGCCACATAATAATTTTAAACTTGTAGCAACTTTTTGAGAATCCAGATCATTATTTTGTGAAAAATACAATGTAAACTTGGATTATAAAATTATAAAATAATAGGGCCTTAAAATTAATGATAAAAACTTGACAATCATTATGGGAATGGAACTTTTAGGCTCTTTTTTTTTTTTTTTTCCCGATCAGGATGAACGCTAGTCCTCTTCCTCCTATTGACCCTGTTCATCTTTTTTACGAAGAGAAAATGCTGGAATTAATGTAGTTTAGAATGACTTACGGGAATTTATTATGGGGATTTGATTGAAGATTTGGGTTGTAATTCTGGAATCGTGGAGTTGGAATTGAGAGATTGGTATCTGGAATTAATTGATCCAAAATTCAAAATTAATTACAGGATTTTGGGGTTTAATTGCTTGATTAATTTGAACAAAAATGAATCAATTAAAATCAATTGGATTGAAATGGAATTAAATGGACTGAATTAATTGGAATGAAATAAACGAGACTAAAATGAAATTAAACATGGAGTCAATTGGTACTTAATATTTTATCCTTTTCAATATGGTCATTTGCTTCCCAAATTCCAAAATCGCATTTTTATTTTTTATTATGTCTCTAATTGAATCAATTTACTTTTCTATATTTAATCATTTGTTGCAAATTTATTCTTGGTTCATCAAATCTTTAATTAATTCTTAACCCAAATTGACTTCCAATTTCAAATTAGTTTTTCGATTAAGCCCTCCTTTAATTTCTAACTTGATTATTTATTTCAAAATCATCCTTGAAGACTATTTATTTCAAAATCATCCTTAAACTTTAAATTTCCTCCACTCTTAGCCAAATTAAATCAAAATAACCTCATTTCTCAGTCTCTTCTTCAATTTAACCATTAATTGTGACCTAAAAATTCCCAAACTTAATTTTTGCACGTGATGCTTAATTATTGGTTCAATTTCAACCACAACTATATTTTGTTTTTAATTTTTTTTGTATATATTTTTTTATGATTTTCAAGATTTTTTACACATAAAAATTAAATAAAAATAAAGAAAATAACAAAATAATTAAAATAAACTAAAATTACAGAAAATACATTTTTTTTATTTTCCTAATTTTGGACGTGTGCAAAAATAGAAGTGAAAATTAGGTTATAATAGTTGTCCTTTTTTTACAATGCTTACAGTGCAACATCTTGTATGAATCTTTGTAAAGAAAAATAATATTTAACATAAAAGGGATTTAATATCCTTTAGTTTAACAGAGGGATTCAACACCTTTATAAATCACATAGTTTGAATAATAGGTATTTGATAACCTAAAATTTCAAAAGATAATTTCATTTTAATGGGTTACCTATCCAAGATAGTCTTATTTTTATGGGTGAACTACCTAGGTGGTCTCATTCTTATGGGTGACTTACCTAAGATGATCTCATTTTTATAGGTGACTTACCTAAGATTTGAAATGTTTTGGAAATTTAATAATTTAGAGAGATGACCTTCTCCATGATTTAGAAATTACTTACTTGGATGTGGGATCTAGCTTGAGATATCATAATTGCATGGTTGAGTCTGAAACTTCCTAATAGAAGGGTTAACCTCTTTTTCCTAATTGAAGAGTTGAAATTGATACTTTCTAATGACAAGGTTGAAAAATGGAGATTCCTGAAGACAAGGTTGAATTTTCTTTTTTTAATGATAGGGTTGGATTTCCTTATTACAGGATTGAAACTAGGAATTCTTGATGACATGGTTGGATTTTCCTTTCCTAATGGTAGGGAAGGATTTTCCTAAATGCAGGGTTTAAAATAAAAATTTCTAATAACAGGGTTGAATTTTCCTTTTATAATGGTAGGATTGGATTTCCTGATTGTAGGGTTGAATTTTTATTTCCTAGTGGTAGGGTTGAATTTCTTGATTACAAGGTTACAATTTGAAATTCCTGATAATAAGGTTAAAATTTCCTTTCCTAATGATAAAGTCGGATTTTCTTGATTAGAGGGTTGAATGACAATTCCTGATGCATGGTTTAACTTTTCTTTCCTAATAGTAGTGTTGGATTTTCCTTGCCTAATGGTAAGGTTGAATTTTTTAATTGTAGGGTTAAAACTTGGAAATATTTATGGAAGTGGTATTGGATGTCTATGTATGAGGTGTAAAAATAAAAATTTTCTCAATCCAGATATTATAACGATGCATCTTTTATATAAAAAAAAGGATTCATAGAGAAATATATGTGTTGGTTTGCATATGGAGAACTATATGTTCCATACGAGATCATGGTAGAAAGGATGGTTAGGTCAACTTTTAGTTCTAGCATCATATTTGGAGTTGTAGATGAAAATTATAATCCTTATAGGAATATGGTTATGGATGCAATGTGAATTAAACAATGTTATGCAAATGAATGTTCAATCATAGATGAATAACCAAATGTAAACGTGACCAAATTTTTTGATCTTTAGAAAGACTGTGACGAACCATTATGGGAGGGGTGTACAAATCACAACAAATTATCAATTATTACACATGTGTTCATCATCAAGTTAGATTATGGATTAAATGAGGCCGGTTATGATAAAATTTTTGAATGAGAGAGAAGCATTTTACCTTAAGGTAATAGGCTGAAAGATAACTTTTATGCTGCTAAATCCATGATGAAACCTTTCGACCTAAAATACCAGAAAATCAACATATGTCCAAACTTTTTCATGTTGTATTACCTTGAAAATATAAAGTTAACTAAGTATAGAACATGTGAGCATGCTTGTTATAAACCTAGAAATGGTAGTGGAAGGATTTTTGATGCACATAGAAAGCTTCTAGACTAGAAAGGTTATTTATGTCTCCAATGACTGTTGGGCACATGACATGACATCATTCACATGATATAATGAATGAAGTCATGGTGCAATCGTCTGGTGGTAGAGCCTAGAAATATGTTAATAGGATGCATCCTCAGTTTTCAATGGAATTAAGGAACATACATCTTGGGTTATATATAGACGGATTCAATCAATTCGAGTAATTTGCTACTCCTTGTTCTTGTTGGCTACTAATACTCACGGTTCACAACTTGCCACCAAAGATGTTGTAAGAGTAGAGTTCATGTTCTTATATAAGATCATACCTAGTCCTAATAGTCCGGGTTGGAATATAGATGTTTGTATTTAACCGTTGATTAATAAGTTGAAGTAGTTGTGGTCACTTGGGACTTTGACTTATGATGTCTTAAAAAAATAGAAATTTCAGATGAAGGCAGTTTTGATTTGGACTAACAATGATTTTCATGTGTATGGAATGGTTTCTTATTAGAGCATGCATGAAAAATTAGGATGTCCATACTGTATGGAAAATAATAAGGCCTTAACGTGAGAAAATATTGGTAAAACGTCTTTTTTTTATTACCACTTGTGGTTTTTGCCAATATATCATAAGTACAGAACAAAGTTTTTTATTGGTAGAGTTGAAAACCAAACACAATGCCATCATACTGTGACACCATGTAATATAATATTCTACTTGATGTTACACCTCCACTTACATCGGGTAGAGAATTGTATGGCGTGGTGTTGCAATGCAATGACATTTTGTTTGGTTTTCAATCTAGTAAGCAAAAGTTCTCTGGTTTTGGTGTGACCCATAATTAGGTAAAGTGAAGTATTTTCTAGGAGTTTTTTTTATTGAAAGATCAATTTACTTTGCCATAACCTCGATGTCATGCATATTGAAAAGAACATGTTTAAAAACATTTTTAATATAGTTATGGACGTTAAAAGGAAGACAAAGGATAATATGAAGGCTATAATGGATATACCTTTATTTTTTCACTGTAAAAACTATAGAGTTGGTTTATGATGGGTCACAGGTCACAAATGTCAAAGCCAATTTCACCTTAGACAAGAATGCATAATTACTTATCTACTAATGGCTTATGAGTCTACGATTTTCTAATGGACATGCTTTGAACATATCTAGATTGGTGAATTTATAGAATTGTAGATTATATGGAATGAAGAGTTATGATTGTCACATGTTTATGTAAACACTCATAGAGATCAATCACTTTTTTAGAGATACATGCTCGAACAAGTTGTATACATAACATATAGAGATGCTTGAAATGAATATCGTCCAGACAATCTGTAAACTTGAGATGATATTCCTTTCATATTTTTTCGATTCAATGGAGCCTCTACTCACACATTTACCTATTAAGAGTTACATATGCATAGTAATTAAATTTCTTGTTGTCTTTTTTTTTTTTTTTTTAATTCAGAGCATTCATTTAATTCCATGTAGATACTTGTTCAACCTTAAGAGAAAAATAAAAAAACAATCAGCATGTTAAGACTTTTATATGCAAGATTTATATTATTGAAGAGATCTCAATATTTATTTCGTACTATTTCGAGCCTCACTTGAGAACAAGAACCAACCATGTTCCAAGACATGATGATAGAGAAGAAGTGCATTCAAGTGAGAATTTGTCAATATTATCATAATAAATAATATATTAGTTGTTGAATTTAAAATTATATATAAAGCTAGTTTGAGTATAAAATGTGATTATTTGTTAAATATAAATTTAGTTTGTGATTTTTGTATACATAAAATAATAATAATAGGTGGAATTATTTTAAACGAGATTGGATTTAAATTGTTTTGTAATAAGAATATTGAAATAATGATCGAATTTCAATTGAAATTTGACCTTGTTGAAGTGGTTAGTGTGGCAAAGCTTATGAATTGAATTGCTAGGTTCAAAATACTTATTTACCATTCATAAATTTAAATAAACCTATATTGAAAAGTTAAAAGCTATAGAAGTTGAATAAAATTAACTGGTTTGTGGAAACATATTATTGATTGTGTATTTGTAGGTAAACAGATTTTGGGTAGTTTCTCTAAGGTACTAACAAATTATTTTAAAAATAGGAATAGTTTACGGTATTTCAGTTCTTTAATTTATGTAAATGTTTAAGGAAAAGTCAATAACACATCGTACAAACATAATCATTGCTAGTTTTTCTAGTAGTGATTTTGACAACCATAAAGTGTTAGGTTCGGGCCATGAACAAACATCTAAGATACATACAACCTCTCTTAACATGGGCTCGTCAAGTGCGAGTACACCATAAAGCCTGAAGAAGTTCTTCTCCAACCCTAATTTCGGTATTGAAATGAAGCTAGAGCTAAAATTGCAAGCTAAGTAGCAAAAAAGAAAACGAAGATAAAGAAACATAAGAAAAAAGCAAGGGATTCCAAGAAAGAAATACCCAAGCAATCCTTATAAGCCTATGAACACACTTCTATTAGGAAGACCATCAAAGGATCCCCTCCTAACCTTTATTTAAAAGCCTTAATCATTTGTATTTAACAATAAATCAAGACGTATTTAACCATAAATCGCGACGATGAAGAATTAGGAGCTCAAACAATGTATTCCAATTGCAAATCTTTTCCTAGAAAACCAACTTTGCTAACCATCCAAATTTCTCATGCTATGCCAAAGGCTAGCATTAATATTCCATTGCTCAGAAATTTCTTTTTTACAAGTGGAGACCATGTAAGTAAAAGTTCATCTATAGTGTTAGGTATGCATCATGCATTGGATGCTCAACCATTTCATAAAAACGATTCCATAATTTCCAAACAACTGAACAATGCATGAAAAGATGATCCACGGTTTCTATAGATTCATTACAAAAAGGGCACATAGATCTATCTCTAAATGCAAAAGATGTCTATAGCGTCGAAGTGTCCTATGTACCCATGGAGGACTTGTTTTTCATGGACATCCCCAGGCCAGAGATAGAAGCTCACAGACTAGTCACGCCCTCATCAGTTTACTTTCGTTTATCATTTACTTGACTCGAGAGAACAAGATGACAACAATTTAGTGAGAACCGCAGTAACCTTCACAGCATAGCCTCGATCTGCATTAACCTTCATTGCATAGCTTCGACTTGCATTAACCTTCACTGCATAGTAGCCTCATAAAGATACCTTCACTGCATTATTCATGTTCTTTCATCTTTTGAACAAGAAATACGAACTGTGTTCATCAATGGAGTCTTCTCCAGAGCCAAGTACCAAAGGTAAATTGCCAGTTCTTCCCTAAATGTTCTTAGACCTTCTGTTTGCCACCAAGTTTTCATGAAAGATGTTATTTATTGTCAGTGGATCACTATTTCAACTTTCCTCACACTCGGAATCAGGAAAGGAATCTTAAGGTAAGCTCAGGCTAGAAAAACTTCGTTGATTATAATGTCTGTAATTTGAAATCTGAAGTTCATTGAGGCTGTTGTGGTGTCTTAGCCCATTTTATTTCTCACAGAAGAATAGAATGGTTCATGGGTCTTAAAGCAGATAAATCAATGTAGGGATTAAACTTAATTGAGTTGAATCATGTCATGTTAGATTTGAGTTTTGTTTCCTGTTCCTTTAGATTAAGAGGCACTGTGCTACTCCTAAGTAACTAGCCGAGATTGGTTGATTTATGGATAGCTAGTGCCTTTTCTTTTATCTTGTGTAAAACAGATGCAGATTTAAGGCTTCATCATAACATAATAATGTAAAACAAGATTGAATTATAGTAGTGCTAACTAATATAACCAGAGACAAAAATAAAAACAAAATTGATGAACATCTATGCTCTTTAATTTTAAATTGTTAAACTAATAACTTTTTAACAACGTCATACAGTACTAACTAAACATGGTTATGATAGCAGCAAGGTTTTTCCATGTTTCTCTGCTGCTTCTGCTTCTGCTTATTGCCTCGACTTGCAGCCAGCATAAACTGACCAGACAAGAAAAGCCAGAATGATTAAAACGATAACTCCTACGACCAACCCTGCAGTAATGTAATCATTCATCTTGCTTCTTCAAATCTTGCAGCTGTGAGTACTGTACCTGCATGCAAGGCCAGATTAATGGATTCTAATTAACATGCAAGAAACTTACATAGAATTTAAATGCTCTTAACGTTAATTAATAAGAGAGGCAAAGCTAGCTCACTAGTCTGATTAGTCAAAAACAATTTCCAGCAGCGGGGAGTACTCACAGCAAAGAGTCTGACCTGTATTTATATCGAGTATTTAGTAGCCTATAGTCTATACAGGAAAAGTATTCAGATGCCCAAAATAGTGTAGGAAAACTTTCTTTTGGCAGGTCCGATCACAACTAGCTATACGTACATGAACTTTTATGTTAGAATTTTGTAGTATAGGAAAGTTTTCTTTTGGCAAGTTCGACTGCAACTATACGTACAGGAACTTTTATGTCAGAATATATATATTTTTTTCCAGTTTATGCCTGGAGAAATTCTCTGTTAGAAGCCGGATAAGCAAAATACAGGCAACACAAGCTGCATCATGGAACGGAAACCTTTCTCTCTACGGCGGGCAGATTATGTCTTGTCAAATCAGAGCTCTCAAGCTTACCTCTATATTATCTCTCACTTTACCAAATCCCAAAAACAGTGGCCAGGAAGATCTTCGCAATTCTAAGAATATTCCCTTTGGAGCAGATTGCATGATAAGAAAAAAAGATGTGCAAAGTGGGGAGGGAAAAATGTATTATAGAGAAAAGTTCTCCATTTTTTACACTAATGGACATTGCATATGCTGTCTACTTTCATTTCACTTTTTAACTCTACAATGTATTTGGTGTTTGAAAATTTGTTAAAATATAGTTAAATCAAATTAAAAGTGGGGTATATTAATTTTATGAATTAAAACTTTATTGAAATTTAATATCTAATATAAATTCTTTAACATTAAATATTAATATGTATATCATCATTTGCTCTTATTGCTTCCTACTTTGTTCTTCATGCTCTACCTCTAGTTCGGCACTCAGATTAGCCTTCACAGCAGCAACTTATTCTTGAATCAACTCCTGAAAGATTAGTGATGACTAACTTAGATTGAATTGTGGTACTTAAAATCAAGACACTTCATCCCATCCTTATATATCAAGTCGTAGTCATAGAAACAATGTAAATTTAATTCCTACTGAATCTATTAGTAGCTACAATTATAACTCCGGATCATATTCTGAATAAGTTAAATGGTTTTTTTTGTGTTTGGTATGCAATCTAGTGTTATATATTTTTTTAAAAAATACAAATCATAATTATTGACAAAAAAAACATCAATCCCAAAAATATTCAAAACCTTTCAAAAGTTTACTTCCAACGAAAGTCTCTCCTTAGCTGTTCATGAAGTGTTTCACTCCTTTCTCTTTATTCTTTTTTTATATATGTGTTTGCACATGTAACTCTATTAACATTGATTCACTCCAAAGTTATATAGCCTATAAAATCAATTATTAGTTAAAAATGGTCTCAAATAACAACTAATATTTGAAGAAAAATACTTAGCAAAACAAAGTCATAGAGGCACTTTTCATTGTTAAAGAAAAGAACTGATTAGTCGTTATGCTTACTCATGAAACCATGAATTTTTTTTTTTTATGTTCTCGGATGCAAATTGTGACCGCCTCTTGAAACTATCCTAGATGTCATGAAATCTAGATATTTCTTCTAATTATTTTTTGTAACATGAGGTCTAAAATTCTTCTACACTGCAAAGTCATTCGACTTGATTAGTTTCTTTCCATACGTGTAGGCATCATACCAATAATCGCTTAAGGATATACATTTATTTGCCATAAGACCTTTATATTCCCAGCCTAAAACTGTCCTGCAGTTTGGCGACTCAACTCAACTCTTGACAAATTTGATGCCTCGCACCAAGCATATGCCAATGTACAAATAGAAGTGTCAAACCATCCAAGTTCAGTGTCTCTAACATAGAAATAAAATGTAAATTCACTAAATTTTGACATGCACAAAGGAAAGGAAATTAATTAAAAAACGAAGGAAAAGGAAAAGGCCTTCCTAATTATCATTCCTGCTTGCCCGCAAATGAACTCAACAGTCGGAGCTCTGAAAATTTAAATGCTTTTACCATATTAGAATTTGTTTTACAGTAGTTCTAACTATAAATCAGATCGTACTTCATGTCAACTTGAGCTGGATTAAGATGCTTTAAAGATGAGGGACGTTCTTGACATAAAATCAGTAATATAAGGACCCCGAGCTCATTAACCCTAACTTTTTGTGCGCGCTTGTGCCTAGCTTGAACTTCCAGAAAGCCCTAAAACCCCAAACAACACATTACACACACAGAGACAGTTCCTCTCTACAGTTCCATTAAAACTCCGAACGACAGCAAATTTACGTGCTCTCCCTCTCCTTCTCCCTTTCTTTATTTTGAAAGAGAAAAATGTCTCTGAGAGTATTAAACCCTAATGCGGAGGTTCTCAACAAATCGGCGGCGCTTCACATGAACATCAATGCCGCTAAAGGCTTACAAGATGTTCTCAAATCCAATCTCGGCCCCAAAGGCACCATCAAGATGTAACTCTTTCGCTTTTTCGTCTTCTGTTTTGTTTTTTCTCTTGTTGTAATTTGTTTTGTGTTTCTGCGATTTAATTACTGTGTTTTTGTGTTTTTTAGGCTTGTTGGTGGTGCTGGAGATATAAAACTCACAAAAGATGGAAACACTCTTTTGAAAGAAATGGTTTGTTTTTTTTCCTTTGGTTTTCTCGATCTGGATTTTTTGTGATTAAAGGCAGAGTTAGGGTTTTATGCTTTTCTTTTTTTTCTTTAAAGTGAGTCTTCCCTAAGAAATGAGCTCTAGGAGCAACTTGAAGCAACTTTAGATTCTAAATGCTGAGTTAGATCTAAAAAGACAATGGGTATGCTATTTGAGGTTTTAAATAAACAATGGGTGTCTATTGGTGGGTTTTTTGTTAAAAAATTGCTTGAATTTCTTTGATGGTTGCAGCAAATTCAAAGCCCTACTGCGATTATGATTGCAAGGACAGCTGTTGCCCAAGATGATATAAGTGGAGATGGTACGACATCTACTGTGATCTTTATTGGAGAGCTTATGAAGCAATCTGAACGGTACATTGATGAAGGTTAGCGAAGCTATATATTATGATTCTCTTGAGTTCTATACTTTTGATGTTTCTGTTATTTCTCATTTTATGCTTGCTTGTCCCTTCTATTCTTGAATCATTTATTTTTTTAAATGCTTAGAGCCCTAAATAAAGAAAGACATGTTCTGACAAGACAGGGTAGTGAAAGGTGTTAGATTCTAATGCCCTAAAGTTCAAACAAGTTGGTGTTGTTCAAGGGTTGCATCTGTGTTGTGTTTGCGTGTTGCAGAGGCAAGAATAGAAATTTGCAAGTTTTTGTGTATTTGACCTTGGAGTAGTTAAATTTTGCTATGATTAATTAATTAATTGCACTAGAATTTATGATCAAGGCACATCTTCATTCTGCTGTTATACTTTCTCTGATGATAAAAATAGTTTTATCTTGTTGTTCTTTCAATTATGCCTTCTAGGTTTTGGAATAGGGATGCTTGGTTCTTAGTCCCGAGTTTCATTTCAGAAAATCTACAACATACTCATATGGTATTTTTATTGCTTGTCTGAGGTAACCTTTATATTTTATTCATGGGTGTTTATTTTTTCTTAAGGGATGCATCCACGTGTCTTGGTTGATGGTTTTGAGATTGCCAAAAGAGCTACTCTCCAGTTTCTTGAAAAATTTAAGACACCAGTGGTGATGGGTGATGAACCCGACAGGGAAATTCTAAAAATGGTTGCAAGAACAACAATAAGGACAAAGGTAAGGTCTATTCATCAGTTTACTCTTTGTTTTATAACCTGTTTGGATATTATTTAAAGTTGACCTTATTCTCTTGTGCAGCTATATGAAGCTTTGGCGGATCAATTAACTGACATAGTTGTTAATTCGGTGAGTGTAGCCAGTGGTGTTGATATATCTTGAAGGCTGTTGGAAAAGAAGACGTTTAATTTAAGTCAGATTTTGACAGCTTCTATTTTTGCATTGACTGTGATTTACTTGTTTGTACAGGTGCTCTGTATTCGAAAGCCTGAGGAAGCCATTGATCTATTTATGGTGGAGATTATGCACATGCGTCATAAATTTGATGTTGACACAAGGCTTGTAAGTTAATCTTTTTTCATTTAATCTGGATTCCTGTGGAATATTTTCAACTGGGATGTGTTAATTGTTTTACAGCTCCTAATTTCCTGATTGTCTGATTTAGTTAGGCTTCAAGAGTGAATGTTTCAAATGGTTTTCTCAAGTTAATTTATCTAGTTAGGTTCTTTATAACTTTAGTTTTTGTTTTGGCACAAGAGGGTATTCACTAATGATGGTTGAGTATTTAAATCATAGTGAATAGAGGTCCTTCAAGATTGCCTTTATTAGCACTTGCCTGGGCGCTCCATGCGAGGCAAGGCCCCAACGCCTTTATTAGCCTTAGGTGTTGGATTTCAATGAGGTGCTGCCTAGTCGGGCGCCTTGTGAGTGGGTGCAAGGCGCTAAGGCTAGCGCTTGCTTGAAGTTCTTCCTTTTCTGTTGGTTTTTTTTTTTCTTTTAAAATGATTTATGTTTTGACCTATTTGTCCATTTTTTTTAATGTACCACAAAAAACAACTTAGGGGTATTGTTGTAAAAAACTAAGATTAGGGTCAAAAAATTAAAATAAATCATTAAAGTGGGAGACAAACAGAGAATGAAGGATACTTAGAAGAGAAACACCACCAAACTTTTTTTTCAACAGTGGGAGTCGGAGAACAACACATCTGTACAAGTAATACTTTAATTTTTTCTAAACAAGTGCAGTATGGCTTGAGAGATGAGTATTTCAATTATAATCATGAAATGGAGGGTGTGGAGGATTCAAGTGAAGGAGAGGAAAGCATGGATGAAGATGTTTTTGAAGATTAATGAATAATGATGATGATATTTAATTTTGTTTTTTAATCTAATTGGCTACTTACTACGTTAAATTATCTTATTTTGTTTTAAAGGTGAAATATAACTTTTTATGACCATGTTATGGTATTTTATGTTTTCTTTTGATTTTCTAATGATCTATTCATAATTGGGAGGACACACACACACACACAGCATATCACCCTGGTTCATTTAGGCGAGCGCCTCGGGCATTTTACAGGCTTGGCACCTTTTAGCACCTTCTGCCTTTGACAACACTGATTTTTGTCTTTTGAAGATAACTTCTCTACTTTTCTAAAAATGTTTTGTCCCAGTATTTACTTGTTCTGTCTTCCAGGTTGAAGGTCTTGTTCTTGACCATGGTTCTAGGCATCCTGATATGAAAAGACGGGCAGAAAACTGTTTTATCTTGACATGCAACGTCTCTTTGGAATACGAGAAAAGGTATTCATTTTGTCAACTTGAATTTGATGGGAATTGATGTTGAATATGAGATATCAAGAACTCTGTAGATAGAGCTTCAGTTCATTGGAAGCTAATATTTTTTTTTCCACAGTGAAATAAATGCAGGATTTTTCTACTCAAATGCAGAGCAGAGGGAGGCAATGGTTGCAGCTGAAAGACGCCAGGTTGATGAAAGAGTTAGAAAAATTATTGAACTAAAAGATAAGGTTAAGTTCCACATTCAATACATTTTATGTTCATGTTACTGACCCCGCCAACATGTTGGTTTCTGAAGTGTTGCTTGTACTTTTGGTCTCCCAGGTTTGTTCTGGTACAGACAACAATTTTGTGGTTATTAATCAAAAGGGAATTGATCCTCCATCATTGGACCTTCTTGCACGAGCAGGGGTAAGTCATGGAACAATTATATTCTGTTCCCTAGTGATTGAATGCGAGCAATAATTAGCTACTTGATGCAATAATCTCCAGCTTGCTGCAATCATGTTTATGTGTTAGTATTGGGTGTTGTCTTTCATTCTGTTTTCTCTTATGGTGTATGGCATGAGTAGGGATTAAATGTTACTACAATGATCAATTTTGTTTGTTGGAAATATTATGAGAGGGGGGATGATTCAGGGATTATTAGCTGCCCTCCAAGAGGGTGTAATTACAAACCTTGGGACAAGAAGGAAAAGGCTTTTAACTAGGGTGGAGGGTGGTTGGGTTCGTCTTTCTGCCCTTCTTCTTGCTCAAATTTCTAAACCACATTTTCAATCTTTAACTGTTTACTTGCACCTTATGAAACATATTGTTTTATTTTTTCTTTATGTAATTTCCATTGGATCCACTGTAAGCTTGTTTGTAAAGCTCCTACCAAACATTGTTATACCTTTACCAATTGCTTTTGTGACAATACATCCTCTTTTCTCAACCCTGTAACAAACACGCCCTTAATTATAAAGAAAGTCTTAATAAGATAACACCATGTTAGATTGATCTTGAACCTCATAATCAGCTTTAGTAGGATACAGATTTCACAAGTTAATGATTGTTTGTGACAACAATTGGTTGCACATTTTGGAAGCCTTCTCATGTTTTATTTTTAATTTCATGAAATCATGCCATATGCTCAAAGAAATAATTATTAAAAGCAAATAAGCAAGAAGGCTTAAGTTGATGGAGGTACAAGAAGAACCACTTGCTACTTCTGTAATTCTCTTGATTTTGTGAAATTATGGATGCAGGAATGGAGACTTGAAATGGTTTTTCATTATAGTTTTAGATTGTAAATATGGCTAGAATACCTGCCACTGTATTTGGCTCTAGTTTTGGATGGTTACAAGCAAGACTTGGCTTTTTGAATGCCTTGCCTTGAATTTGATTCCTTTTTAAGTGGTACCTGATGATATATGTACGATGACTATTGCTAGTTTGAAATCTGGTTAGTCTACCTGCTTGCCCTGTTGTTGTTATTTAGAATGGGGCTGATCTGCTTTCTTATGTTTTACAGATAATTGCCCTTCGAAGAGCAAAGAGGAGAAATATGGAACGCCTGGTTTTAGCATGTGGAGGAGAGGCTTTGAATTCTGTTGATAGTTTAACTCCTGACTGCCTTGGTTGGGCTGGACTGGTTTATGAGCATGTCCTTGGTGAAGAGAAGTATACATTTGTTGAAAATGTTAAAAACCCCCATTCTTGCACTATCTTAATAAAAGGTATAGAAGCGTGTATACATCCTCAGCAAACTTGTATAAATGTTTATGATTTTCTTTTTTATTTGTTCTAAATACTATCAGATGATTTTTTCTTGTTTGTTTTAATTGCTTCTTTTAGGCCATTTAGCCATCAGGTTGAAGTATGTACTCTTTTATGTTCAAGCACGAAATGTATATTCATCTTGCAATTTTGTAATTTAGCAGGGGCGAATCGTCACTCGACTTTTTTATTGTTACAGGACCTAATGACCATACAATTGCCCAAATAAAGGATGCTGTCCGTGATGGCTTGAGAGCAGTCAAAAATACTATTGAAGATGAAGCTGTGGTACTTGTAAGTTCTGCATGCAGAAATCTATGAGATTTGTATGTGCAATCATGCTTGATTAAATTGTTGCGTATTGATTTATGTAAGGCGTGCTTGTGGCCTTTGATGGTGGCTTTGGAAGTTCTGTGCTACATCTAAAATGTGGTTCATATATATGCAAGTTATGTTTCTGCTCAAGTGAAGTGTGCTTCAGGAAAAAGCTGTTTCTTGTATGCACCGGCAGTTTAGACACAATCAAAAACCAACATTATTATGGACCAAGAGTGGTTTTTATCAAATAAACTTAAAATCTAATTTGCATGAATGCTGATTAGAATGAAATTTGTGTATGGTGGAGCTGTGGACATCAATGTATTTGATTATAGGATGAAAATAATTGACTTGAAAGTTGAGATTGGCCTCTTGGGATTAGGTGAGATATAGAGTATTGACACGTTTTCTGTTGTAATTCTTAGCATATAACTCTGCAAATAAGCAACTATTTGTCAATGACTTGATTTAGTGCTGAAATTTCTTTCCCACTCAAATCATGTCATTTATTTTGTTTAGGGAGCAGGAGCTTTTGAACTTGCAGCCAGAAAACACCTGATCAATGAAGTAAAGAAAACAGTTAAAGGGGTAAATGCCTGCCTGTTTTCTATATTTGAGTAATTATTCCTATCCCCTGGTTAATTTTAAACTGGTGTTTGCAAATGTGGAACAGCGTGCTCAGCTAGGTGTTGAAGCTTTTGCTGATGCCCTTCTTGTGGTGCCCAAAACTCTGGCTGAGAATTCTGGGTTAGACACTCAAGATGAGATTGTTGCTCTCACGGTAACCATCAGTGGAATCCATCCATCATCCTTTTTGTTCTGGGGGAGCAAAAGACACTAGAAAAGAAACTGATTTAAGCTTTTCTTGCATGTTTATTCAGGGAGAGCACGACAGGGATAACATTGTAGGAATAAACCTCCAAACAGGTGGGCCCCTCGATCCTCAGGTGGAGGGTATCTTTGACAACTACTCTGTCAAGCGCCAGCTCATAAACTCAGGGTACACATGAACTCCTAGCTTTTGAGTCTGTCCTTTTCTCTCTCTCCCTATCTCTCTTCCCTCGGTCCAGCTTCTGTTATACTACATAAATGTACATATAAAGAGATACTTTTTCCAAACTTACCCTAAATGATTAAACTAGAGAAACCTGTTGAAGTTCTCTCAGGTTTGAACTCTTAACATGCCTAACCTAGTTATAATCATGCTGCTGTAATTTTCCAGGCCTGTGATCACATCACAATTGCTACTGGTGGATGAAGTCATTCGCGCTGGGCGGAATATGAGGAAGCCAAATTAGTCATGGATATGCTCCTGCATTTTTATCTTATTTTTTAAAATTTTTGCCCCGCGAGGATGTTGTGCTGATTGGATGTGTAACAAAACCCCCTGTGCCATTATGCAATGGAGGATGGTTGTGTTTGTAGGATTTGTGTTAGAGGGAATCCCCATTCATCTCATGGAATTTTGATGGAGAATGAACTTTTACTTTGTTAGCGGCATGCTTATAGTCCATATTAGCAAGCATTCATTTTTTTGTACCCACTGATCAGAAATTTCATTTCAAGTTGAGAGTTTCAATTTTTGTAAGGTCTGTATGCTATTTGTGGTCCTTTGTGTGCTACGTGCCTGCCTGATTCTATCAAGGGGCAAGTGGCGGCATCATACTTAGTATTTCGAGGAGCTGTTTGGCACTTGAATTGGAATCGGAAATAGGGTGGAGTATAGCAATGGAATCTCAAGGCATTTGGATGTTCTTGGGGATCACAGACTTTCTTAGTTGCTTGACCTGACATGCTCTCCCTTTGACGGTTTCGGGGGTTTTGTTGCTCTTTCGGCTGGTTATAATGGTTATCGGTGCCTCGAAACCCAGCCTAGTCGACCCCTAGATTGGGTTGGGTTTTTTTTTAGCTCTTTTTTAATATTGCGTCTTTTTTAATATTGTATGTTTTAAGAGGGTGTTTGGTAGTATGGTAGTGATTGTTTTTAAATAATTTTGTGCTAAAATATATGTTAATAATATTTTTTTTATTTTTTAAAAATTATTTTTAACATCAACATATCAAAACGATCAAAAAAGTATAAATTATACTTAATTTTATTAAAAACAAAATCAAATTTATTGGGAATGTGATTTGTACTGCGTTTTCAAATAGTGCTATGCGTTTTCAAGTGTTGTGGGTTAGCTAAATTTTGAAGAGATTAAAATTTTATTTAAAATTATCTTTTTAATAGTTTTAAATTGTTTTGATTGATAAAAAAATAATTTTAAAAATAAAAAAATATTGTTTTAACATACTTTTAAATAAAATTACTTTAAAAAATAATTATTATTACTCTTTAAATTTTATTTTAAAAAATTATTTAAAATACCATTGTTGTAGTATTTTTTTATTTTAAAAACAAGAAAAAAATATGGAAATTGAGGTTTTTGTGCATCAATAATTTTATTTTTAAAAATCCTCGACAGAAGATTAGATTATCCGTTTTGATGCACCAGATTGATATTTATAGATATATAAACAATGTTTTGAAAATATTTTGTATTTTGCATTATTTTGTGTTTAATAAAGTCGCATTATTCCATGATAAAAAAAAATAAAAAAAAATCTTTGCAAACAAAGGGTTTACCGTTGTGACTTAATGTAATCAATCGAAAACGCTGACGTTTAGTACGAAGCAGCAGAAACCAAAACCCGTCTTTCCAACGGTCATATTTTTCTTCGAAATTCAAGAACCCTCTCGCTATAAAAGCAACGGTCATCTCCCTCCCTCCCCTTCCTTTTCATACACAGCCCCTCTCTCTCTGAAAAAAAATCTCTCTGCGCATTTAAAACAAAAACAATCAGAGATCAAAAGCCTATCATCGATCAGTGGCCTCAAAGTAAGTTTCTCAGATCTAATTTCACTTTCTAATACTTTGATTAGCGTTTTAAATTCTTGAAATCGATTTTGTTTTCTTGTATTTACCTTCGAAAAACCGTAGTTGTTTTTTACCCTATCCTCTTAAATGAATACTTTCTTGGTATTGATGCTCTAGTTATTCTCGAATTGTTCAAGTTATTAGATTCGCTGCATGTTTTTATAATCCGGTCTAAATTTGTTCTCTATGATTTTTTATTTGTGTGTGAAGTAGAGATTTTAATTTTCTGTTTTCTTAGAAGTAAATCTTCCATGTTTTCTCAGCGAACAAACAACTTTCTCCTTCTTCGTATGCGTGCAATTTGTATATGATCGATCTTTACTTGTATCATGAATACATGTGATTCTGCTGATTTTTCTATTGTTATGTAAAAATCTAGTGATCTGGTTTAGGGTTGCTTGGTGCACTTAATTTTATTTGCAGCATAATATCTGTATTTTAAACATGGGGTTAGGACAATGAGTCTTTTAAGCTGACGGGTCTTGTATTCTATTATGTTTTACTGTGAATAATCTGTTTGTAGAGACTAATCAGTTTTAACAAATATTTGAAAGGGAATCAGAGGATAATCAGTTTCAACAAATATTTGACAGATTGCTACTTCTAAACTTTTAACAAGGTTTGATTCTTTTTTCTTTATCCCTTCTTGTCTTTAGATTTTGGAAAATCTTGCTTTCACTATCTACTTTCATTTTCGCTTGTATTAATACTCATTGCTGTTGCTAGACGTGTAATCCCAAATCTCTAGTAGATCGCATGATCTCCTATTTCATGCTATTCTGTTTGATAGAGGATTCAAAATAACGAAAGTATGATTTGTGATCAATGCCACTGTTACACCAGATGTTGAATTGGTTTCACGAATTCGTCCATCTTCTTGACAAGTAGTGTATGTTTTATCTTATTGATTATTCAGTTACAATGATTTACATATACCATGCTTGGTAGAGCTATGGAGATTCTAAGAATTTCAGGAAATGTTATGGGAGTATTTGTCCTAGAGTTTAGCTGGTTTGTTCTGACTTGCTTCGTGTGGGGTTTGTGCTCTTGGGGGTAACTTTTTTTCTTTTTTTGAAACTGAATTTATGGTATAATTCGGGCATCCTTTCCTTACTTTACATGGTTTATCTAGGGTTTTAACCAGTTCCAATGCTTTTGCAGAATACTTCTTTGAACTCATTTATAGCACGAATGGCATCACTAGTGAGTAGACGGACACCTCTCGGTGATTTGTCAAATTCAATGAAGGCTGTTGCCTCTCGAATTCCACATGACGCAAGCAAGATGAAAAGCCTCTCCAAAGCACCAGGGAAATGGCAAACTGCTGGCAGAAAACCTCTTTCCGACATTTCTAATTCAAGGAAGCCTGAGACAAAAAAACAGAGTTTCAATGCAAAGAAGCTAACTG
The DNA here is from genome assembly GCA_018804465.1 of Populus tomentosa. Taxonomy (NCBI): domain Eukaryota; kingdom Viridiplantae; phylum Streptophyta; class Magnoliopsida; order Malpighiales; family Salicaceae; genus Populus; species Populus tomentosa. The sequence continues at coordinate 8,410,780 of CM031975.1, forward strand.
TCTTGACAGAGGAACCAGATCAAACCAGTGCAATTGTAGAGGAAAAGTTTCTGCACAATCATCAGGAATGCATCAAAGCACAGACAAGAGCTATGGACATCAATGAGTTTCTGCAATCAATTGGACTAAAAGATGGTAATGGGAACTTAACAGTCTTCTGCTTATAATCACTGCAGAATCTTTCCTTGTAAAATTCATTTCACTTTTATTATTTTGTCCAGATTTTTCCAAGCAGTTGGCAACTCCATGTTCACCGCTGGCATCAATTACAATGAAGGTCACTTTGCTTATTTCCCTTTCCTCGTTTCTTCATTCGGGTCTTTCTTTCTTGTTTCATAAACTAACTTTTCTTTAATGAATTATCTAAACAAAATACTGGTTTCTATTTAATGCTCAGAGTCCCCCTAGGCCCTGGCAACTGGAAGCCACGGTCGAGCAGCTCCTTAAAGATCAATCTTGGGAATTCAATCTTGATTCTCCATCTCCTTTCAGAACACCAATATCACCAAGGAATTATAGGGACTGGAAGGATCAAGACTACTGCATCAGCTTTAAGTTGATAGAAACCCCATAGTTGCCAAAGCATTGATTTCTCTCTTCAATGCTCTGCATCTATGTTATGTCAACTCTTTTAGCCTTTTGATCTGGACTGGAAAGGAAAATTTCCTTTTTGGTGATTTATGGTTATTGTGGAACGAATGGTAGTGCAGTAGCATGACATCCATTCTTTAGGATTTGTGTTACAATAGTAGAAGTCACATTATGTTTTCGTATCTCTCGGTGAAGGTTTTTGGTATGTGTTTGTTCTTTAACTGGAATTGATGATGCTTTATCAATGTTTCTTTAACACCCTCCTTTAAACCAAGTTCTTCAAATTTCTTCATGCCTCCTTCATCTTCTTAAACTTCAAGAACAAATCAGACTTTGTAAAAATATCAACAGCTTGATTTTCTGAACAAAACTCAACCATGATTTCTTGATCTTTCACCAATATGTTGGTTGTGACCATGAAACACTCGATTCTTTGTTAATGCAATAGCATTTATTGTCATAAAAGATCTTTGTTGGCTTGTTTTGATCATGTTATGACTCACTAAGCATTCTTCTCAACCACACAGTTTGAGTAGCACAACTTCTAATTCAATATACTCTGTCTCGGTAGTAGAAAGAGCAACGACTTGTTATTTCTTTAATGCTTTGAAAGTCATAGGATTACAATATGAGAATATATAGTAAAATGAGTAAGTGGATCATTGATTGATCGATTCTAGTTTCCTTTCTAACATGCATCAATGTAGGCTTTTTTTTAACACGTTGTGATTATTGATCATTATTTACTGATGTTGTCAACGAGATTTAATCATCTACTAATTGTGGTGAATTTCTCATATGCCCTTTTTTCTCATCAAATTTCTTATTTTCTAAAACAACTTGTTCAAACTCTTTTTCTATTCTTTCTCTAAGAGAAGCACAATATGTTGATGAAACTCATTTCTTTTCTTCTAGCTCAAAGACTTTCTCTTTATATCTCTTAAATAGCTTTCTATCTGTTTAAGCCTTTTATCAATATCACTCTTCATTTTCCTTTTTTGCATCTTAATGCCCAACAAGATGTTTGTTTGTTTCTTATGAATCCTGTTGAACTATTAAAACGTTCTTATTCCATTTTTTCCCACGAAATCTTCACATTCACGAATAAGTGACTTAACATCTTATTTATGTTGATCTTGTATTACTTTCTTATATATTTTAAGGCAAGCAACCTCATCTTTAAGTAACCTAGAAATAACTTCTCTTTTCTCAGCTACACGTTTGACTTTCTTTCTTTTATTCTTTTACTTTATTAATCAACTCCCACTTGGTTTTAAATTCGCCCTTCTCATTTTTCTTGCTCGTATGACAATACATCATTAAAGACACCTCTTCCTCTTTTTTTATATTACAACTTGCCAACAATAAAGTCTTAAAAGCATCTTTATTAGTCTTTTGGCATGCAAATTTCTATTATTTGAGTTTTTAAGCTGACACTCATACTAATAATGATCAAACCTTTTGCAGTGATGACATTGAATTTGAGATTTATAATTTTTCCTGTAGTGATCATATTTCTGGTATTTATGGCATTGTATTTGGAGACTTGTGATGCTGATTTGAATCTCCTCCACCTTTATTTTTTGTTCTTTCATTGTAACCTTGACATTGATCAAAATTGTAACTTCTTCCACCTCTATCTCTACTACCTTGACCACATTGATTGTGCTTAGTCATGTATAAAACTTCATCCTTTGTCATCATGTTCAACTGAGATTGCAATGCTTTTCATTGGACACTGTAGATTTTTTTGAATTCTGTAGACTTTTTTGAATTCAAGTGATGTTCATGAGCTGTTGATAAATCTTGTAAAATTCATCAATTGACATCTCACTCAAATCTTTTGATTCTTTAATACTCAAAACGAAGTGTTACGCTCCAAAACATTTTCATTATAACTAGAAGATCTTTTATCTTTTCTCCATAACTAGAAGTCTAGCGAGTCGCTAAACCTAATATACTTAGGTTTATATATATGTCAATCCCAAGTTGGTATGGGTCTGGCAAGTTGCTAGACTTAATATGCTTGAGTTCAGCTATATGTTGAGCCTAAGGTTATATGGGTTTGTCAAGTTGTCATATCCAATATATTTGGATTAAGCCAAAAGCTGAAATCGAGTTGGTGTGGGTCTAACAAGTTTCGAGACCCAATATGTTTGGGGGTGCATCCATGTGCTAAACTCAAGGTAACATGGATTAAGTCCAAGGCAACATGTCTCTCCTAGGCTTGGCTATGCGCTAAACCCAAATTGGTCTGAAGATCGTTAAAGATCCATATAAGAACCATAGGGTTTTGTCTTTAGCAGCATATTAATATGATTTGTCCATGTTAGAAATAATCATCACCCTACATCTATAAATGTATAAAAAGTGTTCCAAAGACCTATCATATAACATCCCTAAAATTTCAAACAATATCAAGTTTAATATTACGTTATGGTTACGAAAAACCAAGGAAAAGTTTTTTTTTTTTATCTCTACTAAAATTTCGACAAAATTCTATTTGAAAACTCCATTTTCCTAATGTTGATATCATATCTTAATCATTATTCAATCCATTTAAGATCCATTCAACTAGATTGTTCCCATAATAGTCATTAACGATGATGCTTTATCACATTTTAAAAAAAAAAAATTCAATATACAACTACATTACTTGCAACAATGACTAACAACAATGACTAAGAGTTCATGATTACAACTTAATTTAGACATTATAATAAAATGAAGTTTATATGCATTACATAATATTTATGGAGAGATTACCGATAAATATTATATTATGTGTATTTACAAAATGTTCATACTTTAAAACTATTCGATATTTATCATGATTACATATTTTAATATTTTATGAATTTGTCATTTACAAATATATTTAACCAAAATAAATAATATAAATATGTCTCTAATATGAAATCTAAATCAGCACAAAAGCAATAAAGTAACTATTCATGCCAATCTTGAGTTGTACCTAAAATACCCATACAAAATAATCATGAATACTTCATAATTAATCTCCACGATTTAAACTAAGTAAGTTAATTTTGGTACTTCATCAAATAAATGTATTTATTAAACATAATACCATTTACATGTAATTCATACTCCATTTTCATGTTACAATATACCAACCATATAATTTTTTCGGTTTAAATTCGGCAATCCATATTGGAGAACCTACAATTTGACTTTCCTTCTCGAAAGCTATTCATTATAACAATTTTTTCAACGAAATTCCAAGTTACACGACAATTTCTTCAATGAAATTCCACACTATACAACAATTTATTCAACAAAATTTCATGCTACACAAAAATTTCTTAAATAGAATTCAACACCATACAATAATTCCTTCAATTCCGACATTCCTTTTAAGAGGCCTTAGTTCATTATTTAATCAAACTCTTTTGTGTCAGGTATGCTCAACAATATTACCATGTATTCTTACATTTAAGGAATTCATAAATTGAATGAAAATGCACAAAACAAAAAGTCAAGCTGCATGGCTCCCACGTGCTGCTGTTGGCACATAATAGTCCCTACTAGCACAACTCATGTAGCCTCGCTTGCATTATCATCACCAAAAACATTTTTCAAATTCAATTCCAGTTATCTTATTTCAAGCAATTTAATTCTCAATTCTTCAATTAATCCAAGTGTTACCTAGTTATCTAACATATTAATTAACACAAATCAAACATAACAAAATAGTTCATCATTCAATCTATTTTTAATTTTATACAATTTCATATAATTTACAATTTCTTCCTTCCAAACCCAACCATTTAATTATTCAATATTTCATCGTTTCATTAATTCAACTCAATAAAAATCATTGTTCGCATAATCCTACACTCATTTATAACACAATTAATAGTCAATATCTTAAATGCATAATTTATCATTTTTGTTCCTTTTATGGTCGTCCTTATAATCCTTCTTTACCTATCAATCTTCTTTATCATTCTTCCATGAATTCACTCCCATAACTATTTATAAAATTCATAGAAACAATTTCTAAGAAATTTACTTTTCCCCAAATTTCATCTCAAAAATCCTAATTCAATTTTGCTAAAATTTGCTCAAAATCAACTAACTCTTATTCAAATTAACATAGAAGAGTTCCAAACATCTTATCTGGTTACAAAATATATTTCAAAAATCAACAAATTTAAATTTTCCAAAGCTGCTCTTTCTTCCTTTTATTTATTCACTTTCTCTCTCTAATTTAATCTCCCCCCTTTTTGATCTTTTAGAATTTCTAGTATTGACGTGTTCCTCTCTCTTTCTCTCTCGCAGAATCCTATCTTTTCACTTATAGACCTTACTATTTAGCCCTTCAAGGTGAAAGGAAGGAAAATGAAATGAAAATGTTTTTTTCTTTATTGCTAAAATAGTGTAATTGTTTTGGGAAACACTCCGAGTGTTTTCTTTAAATCAGTCTAACTATTTCTTAAAACAATTAGATCATTTTTGCTTTTTTTAAAACATATATATTCAACCATAAAGTTTTTTTTTTCTTAACTCTGCTTTCCTCATATATTCTATTTTTTTTCTTATTTCATTTTATTACACCATAATTTCTATTACATTATTTTTAATTTATCTCAGGTTTTACATACCTTATTTTCATCTCATTAATGATATATAAGGGATGTTTGCCCCTCATTAATAAAGTGTAAGAGATTTTTTTTATCTCTAATTAATATCATCATGAGCAAATAATTCCAGTTACCTCACTCTATCAAAACGACAAGTTCTTGGATTATAAATATCCATGAATTACCCAAGTAAAAGATTCACACTTCTTACTCTCTAGGCATTTATACATCAACCCTTTGAGCATTTATCACACACACACAATATATATATATATATATATATATATATATAAACAAACACTATTGTTCTTGGATTTTTAAGCTATTTCTTTTATTTATTACACTATCCATTTAAAGTTATTGATTTTATCATTAGAGAATCATTAAATCCCACAAAAAATAACTGTTTTGCTGGCATTGAATTTCCTGGGCCATTTAGAAAAAAATATTGATATGAATATTCAATTAACATAAAAAAAACATCAAATAACTTGAATTTTAGGTCATTGAATTTTGGGTCATCATCTGAAGAAGTTATAACACCATGACTAGAGCCTAAACTTTAATATGAAGTAAATAAAATGATCCATCGATGATGTAACTTTTTGCTGGCATTGTGATAAGGCCTTGTCAATGAATGATTAGCACGCTAATGACTTTGGAATTTTATAGTATTCATACAAAGTTTTTTTTTTTTAGTTTCAAATAATTATTTAATTTCCATTTATTTGCAAGTGATTACTTTTCACCAAATGCATCTCAAGATGAGTCATAACTCATCACATACCAAAAAACCTCCTTCTATTATTATTTACTATAAAAATTATAAGTACTTGATCAATTTATTTTTAATTATAGGAAGTACAAACCATTTGTTTTAAATTTAGACAATAATTGGGTTGATTCAAAACTTAACCAGTCTAAAATAACAATTTAGGTATAAAATAACAAAAAAAATATAGCTGATCAAGTTAAAAAGCAATTAGATATCAAAAATAATTTTTAAAAAATAAAAAAATATTATTTTAATATATTTTTAAATAAAAAATATTTTAAAAAACAATCACAATCACATTTTAAAAAGACCCGCAATGACTTTGCTATAACTTCATTGATTTTTTTTTTTTCCGTGAAGTGGATTGAGATCGACGGTCCAGCCTATAATTCAAGTTGGGTTTTAAAAAGACGTCAGAAGCATCGTGGGAAGAAGAGAATTGACAGGATAATAATTGATTAGGCAAAGGCAAAGGCAAAGCCTAAAATTTCAAAATTCCAAGTCCCAATTTTCCTTAAAGTGATAACCAACCTAAGGAAAAGAAAAAGAAACTCGGGCCCACCACACACAGACCGTCGAATCATCAATAAATTAAGGCTGCTTTCTTTTTAGACTTTTTAGCCTTCCGACTACACACGCACACAGAGGATCACTCGTTCAGACCATCTCCGTTGACGGTCAAAGCTAGAGTGTCCTTCCCAAAAATAATAAATCCGAAAAGAAAAATACGAACTCCCACGAGATCTCCGCCACCCAATACTTGTCACTTTCTCATTGGACCCCTAACCTCATGACCTCTCTTTTTTTAACCCCAAAGTACCCCTCCCTCGCAGTCTTTTTAACAAGCCCAAAATACCCCTCCCTCGCAGTTTCTTCCCCTCCATTTCACGCACAGAGAGAGACCCGTGTCTGCAGATTCTCTTTTCAAGGTAGCGTTAATCTTGTCCTCCATTTTTTTTTTTGTTTTTAGGGTTAGATCTGTGGTTTTAATTTTGTGGATTTATGTTATTTGTGATTTGTTTGGATTTATTTAGTGTGTTTTTTATTCGATCTGCTGAGATTTACGTGCTTTTTATTTTTTTTGTGGTTTGTTTGGATGCTGAGAAAGTGTAGGAAATGTTGGTTTTGGTGTCTTTTGTTTTATCTTAATGTGTTATGACGCTTAACTGATTGGTTTCGCTAAATACAGGGATCTTTTGTTTTAATTTTATTTTAGAGATAGCAAAGCATATGAGGTCAGAATTGATTGTTACGATTTGCCAAAGAATATTTTTGAAAGTAATGGAATCGGTAGCTTGGATTCGGGCTTTTAATTAAGGGGCCAAGAGTCTGAATTTCCAAGTGAAATTGTTACAAGATGAAACTTTTTGTATGCTAAGGTTTGGTTTTGCCGTTTCCATTTACGTGTGTGAATCTGATCTGTTTATTAACGAGAAAATGTTGGAGAAATTAAGGAATTAGAGTTTGATTTATTATTAATTGGAGAGTGGGCATTCATTTCTAGATGGTCGGTTTTGGGATTAAGTTTTTGTTGTAAAAACAATAACGACTTTCTAAATGACTTGTAGAAATCAGATTTCATAACTTGATCCAGGGCTGTGATTTTGTTAATGTTGTAAAGATCTTTGAAGGATAATTCTTGCCATTCTTTTTTGGGGGTTGTTGAGAACTTGTGTTATTTCAACTTTCTTAGCATCTCTAGGCTCTAGCCGACTTGTTTCAAGCTTGAGGGATTTCATTCTAAAGCTTGCAAAAGGTCTGCAATTTTTGTAAATCATTAATAACTTACGGATGAAAAAGTTAAGAATCAGTAGATGGAGACATGTTATTGAGTGGTCGATGGAAGAGTTAATTTATGAATCTGTGCAAGCTAGTTATGTAATTAAATGTAGGCCTTTGAGTTCGATATTGTCCAGCTCATTCTAATGATACATGTGTTTGGAACTTCCTTGCAGAAGTAACTTTTAGTTTGATATAAAAATGTCGCCAACTGAATCATCACGTGAAGAGAATGTTTACATGGCCAAGTTGGCAGAACAGGCTGAACGTTATGAAGAAATGGTGGAGTTTATGGAGAAAGTTGCAAAGACAGTTGATTCGGAGGAGCTAACTGTGGAGGAAAGGAACTTGCTCTCCGTGGCCTACAAAAATGTCATTGGAGCTAGGAGGGCTTCTTGGAGGATCATATCTTCCATTGAGCAGAAGGAAGAGAGCAGAGGAAATGAAGATCATGTCACAATCATCAAGGAGTACAGGGGCAAAATTGAAGCTGAGCTCAGCAAGATCTGTGATGGAATCTTGAACCTCCTTGAGTCGCATCTTATTCCCTCTGCCTCATCTGCTGAGTCCAAGGTATTTTACCTCAAGATGAAGGGTGATTACCATAGGTATCTCGCTGAGTTTAAGACGGGGGCTGAGAGGAAGGAAGCTGCTGAGAGCACTTTATTGGCTTACAAGTCTGCTCAGGTAGGCCCTTTTTGTGCCAGCATGTTGCCAATTTTTATAAATTTGAATTGTTATTGTCATTGTTGTTTGTGCTATTTAGCTTTATATGTGCAACTATTATTTCTCTGCTTAGTTAGCTTTGTTTTGCTTGTTGCAGGATATTGCACTTACTGAACTGGCTCCTACTCACCCAATAAGGCTGGGGCTTGCTCTTAACTTCTCTGTCTTCTACTATGAGATCCTTAACTCTCCTGATCGTGCTTGCAGTCTTGCCAAGCAGGTATTTCCTCGCATACAATAGCATTTAGCATGTATTTGCCTCTATGTTTGTAGGCAAGTTGTGAAAAGCATATTCTTCTGTTTTCTTTTCATTATTATTTTGAGTGAAAGGAAGTGATTGGTGTTTTTCTTTGCTTTTGGGAGCATATTTCTGTCTCTCCATTCCTCTCATTGGTTTTAATTAGTAAATTTTATAACTGGCATGGAATTGGATCTTAGCTATTAACTTGTGGAAGCTAACAGTATTGAGTGCTTTAATAGTTGTTGGGTCACTAATGTTAAGTAAATTATTTGCTCAAACTTGGTTTGGTTAGTTTGTGAAGCATTGATGCCAGTACATTTGGTCTCTCCCCAAAATGTAACTATGTATTGGTCCATAGGGTTTTCATGTTTCATTGATGTACATTCATTGAGATATCTTTTTTTGTCCCTTCTTCACTTTACTAAATAATATTACAATTTAGTGAAATCAGTTTGCTTTGTAATTGGTTCATACTAGTTCACTCATTCTTTTATATTCAATTTGTTCTGTATTAATATAAAACCTAGTTGATAAGCCATGTTTCCTTAAACATAAGTTGATCTATTCAGTCCTTAGTGTCGATATCTTTAATTGCATACCAATCACTGACCAATTTCTTGGTCCTATTGACATCACTAAAAAGTACTATATTTGGGCAGGCTTTTGACGAGGCTATTTCTGAGCTGGATACATTGGGTGAGGAGTCTTACAAGGACAGCACATTGATCATGCAACTTCTCCGAGATAATCTGACACTCTGGACCTCTGATATCACGGTCTCTCTCTCTCTCTGTCTCTCTCTCATTCATATTCTTTCCCCAAGGTTGCACACTTGCGCACCCATTTGCACATCTGTGTAAGCATGCATTTATGTACATGTGTTTGTTGAGGTTTGGAACCATATGTGCAGAATAACCCATTTGTGCGTTGCATATTTTTAAAAACGCAATGTGCTTTGCATTTGGAACTTGCAACAATCACTACCTGAGTGGACAGAGTAGACAACGTTCTCTTAAGTTCAAAGGCAAATTATGCCTGATACTGTATGTTATGGTCGCCAATTTATGTTGGCTTGTTTAGGACCTTTTTTTTTATATCACAATTCATCATTGTTTGAAGTTATAGGGCATCTTATGAGAGACCTAAGCAAATTGATATTAGAAATGGTCTTGGGTGCTTTTGACCTGATGTTGCTTATGCATGAGCAGCTGCTTGTAACTTTCAAAGGCTTTTAGTTTATATTATTCTGGTTATATGCTTGACGTGTTCATTATTCCAATTTTAGGATGACGCCGGGGACGAGATCAAGGAAGCATCAAAGCGTGAATCGGGGGGCGAGGGGCCGCAGTGATGAAGTTCAGTTCATAGGATATATGCACTCTGTACTTCTATCTTGTGAAATTTACAGACGCCTGTGGGTTGTTGTAGTTGGATTTATTAATGAATTTGATAATCTTGAGTGCCGTGCCACGGTACTTGGGATTGAAATGTACCAACAGATTATAAAGTATTTAGTATTGATGCCTACAATCTGGGTTGATGTTTTTATCAGATTTTTATCTTCCAATTCTGGGTTTGATGTTCCTTGTGGCTCTGCTATATGATATATTACATCAGTGACGAAACTACTTGTTTCGAATTTTTAGCATTCAAAACCCTGTTTGGTTTATCAGTAACACCTTTAGGTGGTTGTAGTAGAACAGAACAGGAATTATAGAAGTTCCCGAATCAGTCTCCCTCCTTTTAGATCATCAGAACATCAAGCATATTCCCTCCAAAGTAACTAGCTCCGATGTTGTCTGACTGTGGATGATTAAAGTTGAATGTATAGGCGTTTATTCAACTAGACCAAGTTGGACTTCCAGAGAATGCCAAGTGGACGACCAATATGTACTTGTCATTGTGAAGTACTTAACTGAAAGGGAAAAAGACAAGTAGAGAGTGTAGAGCCTTGCCATGGCTTGAAATGGATTAATTTTTTGGATTTCTTCGTTGTGCTTTGAAATGGATTAATTTTTTATTTGATGAAAAAGCATTTTTAAAAACATGGGAAATGCATTACCAGATCAAGTAGGGTTATAGATGATGTTACAATGGTTGGCATCTTAAAATCGTGTTGTAGAATGAAAAGTAAATTAAGCCTACAAATCCACCAAAAAGGAACCTCAAGGGTGTCCATTTCCACTAAACTACGATTCTAGCTAAAGCTTTTTAGACCACTGTCCGAATCCAATTCACCTCGCATAAACGAGACGATAGGCAGGGAAAAAGGAAAAATCCCCACTGCCACCACTAACCCCAAAAACCCTTTAAAAAACCTCCTCTTTATAAATACGCCCCCGTACTTATTTCTTTGTCGCTTTCTCTCCAATGGCAACCGAGTCCTCTGTGATTGCCTGGTAAGCATCCTCTCTCACTTTTAACTGTATAAAACACGTGTACAAGTAAAATCATGGCAATGTTTTCGGTTTCATTTTGTTTGTGAAATATGAAACAGGGGATCGGGCGAGGATGGCCAACTAGGGATAGGGAACAACGAAGACAAAGAATGGGTTTGCGTTGTCAAAGCTCTCGAGCCTTACAAAGTTCGCTCTGTTGTTGCTGGAAGTCGCAACTCTCTTGCCATTTGTGATGATGGCAAGGTTTTTATTTTTCTTACCCTTCTCTGGCTTTAGCTAGAATACTAGTATGCACTGAATAGTTTGTTTGATATCAATGGTAAAAATTTGATTGAAGTTTGTCTTATTATCTTCTAGTAAAAAAATAATGATTGAAAGTTCAGCCCTTTGACTTATAGTAAAGTTTTAAATTTTAAGTCCTTTAAGTAACTGATGATTAAAGTAGCTGAATTTTTTTTAGTGAAATAACCCTGGAATTTATTTGGATTAAAGTAATTAAATAACTTGATTACATTTATTGACTTATTGATTTGGACTGAGTCAAGAATAAAAAAAAAGAAGCTCAACTTGAATGAATTGTTGAGGACACTTTTGTTTATGCATGCATCATTTTTTTTTTTGGTTTACAATATGTTGGTGTTAATATTAATGGGTTTTTTGAAAAAAAATATTTTGATTGATTTTGCCAGTTGTTTACTTGGGGTTGGAACCAAAGAGGGACATTAGGACATCCACCAGAGACCAAGACGGAGAATATTCCTAGCCAGGTCAAGGCTCTTGCTAATGTCAACATTGTTCAGGTAATATTTTTTCTTTGGTTATTTTTTTTGGAAACCATGATGATTATGCTTCTCTTTGGTTATGCAATGGTTCGTGTGTGTCAAAGTCTGTGTGTCAATCATTTTGTTCTAATATTTTGTTTTTGGGTTTCTTGATTTTTAGGCGGCTATTGGTGGCTGGCATTGTTTGGCTGTTGATGATCAAGGACGTGCTTATTCTTGGGGTATGCAATGATCCCCTTTTAGTTTTTTTCTTGAATTAATCATCTCATTGTCTGCTTATAAGAATGAATCATTGAGATAACAAGGAGGTTTTTTCCCTGTATCTGAATAGCATTGCTTGGTTTGGTTAATTGCTGCATGAAAGAAAAAAGTTGCAGAAAATACAGTGATTTTGTTTTTTTGTATGAATGAAAATTCATGTTCATACTTTTTTCTTCCTTCTTTCTCATGAATGTAGTTTGTTTACTCAATGTTCATATATAAGTGGAAGAACTAATGAATTTAAAAGTAAGATATATTTTAACAATGTAGGTGGGAACGAATATGGCCAGTGTGGTGAAGAACCTGAGAGGAAAAATGACACTGGGAGGCCTTTGAGAAGGGATATAGTCATCCCCCAACGCTGTGCATCAAACCTTGTAGTTCGCCAGGTGATTTTCTTTTCTATCAATCATTATAGAGTGCAGGAGTTGAATTATTTTAAGGAATCCGTTTCAATATCTTCCCCAGCACCTCCCAATCTGTATGAAATATGAATATGGTTTCAGATTGCCTCCTTGGTTGTTATGTACAAATGAATACTCAGGAAACTACTATTTGTATTTAATTTCATCCCCTTTTCCTTGTGTGGGTTTTTATTTGCTCTCCGAATAGTATTGTAGAAGACGATGGTTAACTGTGCATGCTTATTTTTCAAGGCATTAATTAAGTCTATTAATAGTATGTAACTTCCTCCTGCGGCTGCTTGCTATAAGCCAAGAAAGCTGACCGACAACCTTAGAGTGACATGAATACTCAAGAATGGTATTTGAGATGTTAGAGTGCGAGCATTAGTTGTAATCCTGCTTCATTAAATTCTATTCCAGCATCAGGGAGTTGTTTTTTCCCCCCTGCTGGTGGCATCTTACTCATTGAGGCATAAGCCTTACGTATCGGTTTTATGGATCATAGCAATTTTAGACTAGCATGCGTACAACTCAGAAATTTGCTTTCACTTACCTCCCTTCTATATTTGTGATTGTACTGATATGTTAAATGACATGTCCTGGCCCTCAATTGCTTTTCTGTCTGTTCTAATTGCTGATATGTCATCTCTAATTGCTAATATTTTAGGTGGCTGCCGGGGGTACTCACTCTGTGGTTCTCACACGTGAAGGGCATGTATGGACCTGGGGTCAACCATGGCCTCCTGGAGACATGTACAGTTTCCTTGACTTAATCGTCAATTATGTTTTTACATATCCCTGTTTCTGGTCCTTGCTACATGCTTTTGAAGTGTGCTTGTATTGATAGCTTGCTGCGTCCTCATATTATTGCTGTTTTAACCACTTACAGCTTTTCATATTTTCAGAAAGCAGATATCTGTCCCTGTGCGGGTACAAGGTCTTGAAAGAGTGAGGCTCATTGCTGTTGGGGCATTTCATAATTTAGCTCTTCAAGAAGATGGAACTTTATGGGCGTGGGGTAATAATGAATATGGACAGCTCGGAACTGCTGATACTCAGCCAAGATCACAACCTATTCTTGTCCAAGGACTTTCTGGTCTCAATTTGGTTTGTATTGCATCCTTAAGTCCCTTTCTGTTTGACTTCTATTTTTATTCCATTTCATTAGGCATCATTAGTTGCACAATACAGTTTCTCAAAAAATCTCATCTGAAGTGTTAGGATTTATTGATGAATGGGTTCCTCATTCAAGCTTATTTTTGAAAATTCTTCTTCCCAGATTACCTGAATAAATCCTTTGAAAATATATCATTTCTTATACTTGGTTGTTTGGAACCTTTCTATGAAAACACTGCCATCATCCAGTCTGAGAGTGCCCCATATGTAGTGCCTTGGCATGATCAAGGTACAATAGTTCAATTTAGTGCAGTGCAAACATGAAAGCTTATAAAAGGGGTGAAGACTCGTGGTACTCAGTGATGCAGAGAATCTGCACTTTAAACTTGTTGACTTCTAATAAAGGCTTATGCTGATGTGCACTGAGATTGGTGATATGGAATGAGCTGTTTTCTTTCTTGTTAATTTCTTAGACATTTTGTGCTTGATTTCAGTTTCATATCTATAATAGCCTGAGTGTATGTCTAGGTTGATATTGCTGCTGGTGGATGGCATTCTACCGCATTGACTGATGATGGGGAGGTAAATATGCTCTTTGATGTCTAAAAGTTTCTTTAATTAGGTTGACCGCATGCTTGTCATTATTATAACCTGTTCAGGTGCAACATTGTATATAGCAGAGAAGTTCATTCAGTTCTGTACTTTCATCTTGAGCTTATGTTTTATTCATGTGGGTTATGTTTGGTATGATTTTTGCAAATTGATTCAAGTTGTTTTTCTTGATTTTTTACTCTCACAGGTATATTTGGATAGAATCATATTTTGACTTAAATCAAAAGTTGGTTACAAATCCAAGTCAAAATTGTGATTTAATCAAAAGTCAGATTTTTTAATATTTAACTTATGGTATATTACATCTCTTCCTCAAAAGAGTTGCTTTCAAGTCTTAACAAACATACTTCTATCTCAAAGTCATTTTAACTTTATTTTTGTCGTAAGTTTTCTATGAAAAACAACTTCTGAATAATGAATCAAAGTCTAAAGCTACTTTGTGTGGCAGAGCTTTCCTAGCTTAGGATCAGAAAATCCACTTGTATCAATCTTCAAAAGGCTTGTATCTTAGGTTAAAGAGTTTGCTTTTAGCTATTGGCTTTCGTGCCATATATAACCCCTTTCTCTTCTCTGACTTTTTCATGATGCTTGAATTGGATCTTGCTGATTATAAATAAGAGACGCATCCTTACTCTCAGTATAGGAACTGTATCCATTGCTTTGTGAATAAGGCTCAGCTTGACAGGACTTGTGGAAAATGATTTTTGATTTTGAGCCATAATTCAAAAGCTATATTTCTTAAATAGCTTATGAAAAAAATAAGTGAAGATGTTTGACAAAAATTAACACAAAGTAACTTTTTTTTGATGAAGGGAGGTGGTACAAGTTAGAATCAATTAGTTAGAAGTTTAAAAATTTTAAAGCAAAATCTTGCCTCAATTTGTAACGATTTTTGATGAAAGTCAGAATCAACCATATTTATAACTTTTCTTGAGTCAAAAGATAAAAACAACTTAAATTAATTTGTGAGTAGGCAGAAGCTACATAGGATAGCAACAACATGAAATTGCAAGAAAACTTCATAATGAGTGAAGAGGGTTGCAGATGTGAATCCTGAATTCACAACTTTATTATCTAAAAGTTAAAGCATTTTGTAACTGCCTTCTTAAAAAATTTACAAGACATTTAAATAGGTAAGAAAACCCTATCTTAAATAGGAAACAACTAGGAATCTGAAAACAAAGGAAGTAAACAAAAAACCCGAACTAAAACATAGAATCTGAAAAAAACATAGAAAATAAAAAATAAAAAGTGCTATGTTAGGAGCATTGGTGCTTAAAACATGATTTTGAAAGATCTGACGGTCTGTTCTGCAACATAGTGGCCACCTTAGGGAAAATTGCTTGTAGAATCACTTGTAAATATTTGAGTTCGATCCAATAGTTGGATCTTTTGTTATTGTAATCTTAAGGAGCTAACCAGACTTGGCCATTCCAAATTTTTTTTCTTGGGCGACTCTATGCTTTACTATACTTGCTAGCCCGATGCTCAAGTTCACAACATCTGAAACAACGAATTCTGAAACCAAAACCTTGACCCGATGCCTATTGATTTTGTTGAGCTGGCCTAGGTTGTGTGGTGGTAGCCTTTTGATTATTGATATGCCCACCTATATTATTCTAATCTACTTGGGAACTTCTACTCATAGTCCTAGCAGTCTGCTGTTTCTCTACTGTCAAGGCACTTTGATAAACTTCATAAACTATTAATAAAGACTGGAGACATAGTACCTCATGTATAGACTACTTTAGACCACTTACATACCTTGCAACTAAGTGCTCTTCTGTTGCTGCTAGATTCCAAGCTATTAACCGCTAGAAATCTTTAGTGTAATTATTGAAAAACTTACCTCATTATCTTAGTGTGTGAAGCCTCTGGTATAGGGTTTGAGAATAACTGAAAGGAAGGAACTTCTCCGTCATCTTTTTCTTCATTTTATCCTAGTCATTGATTTTCAATTTTCCTTGCCTCTCCTGCTTCTTCTTCAACTGTTCCTTCCCACCAGGTAGATGCCTGACCTTTTAATTTTATTGTGATTAATTTAACTCGCATCTACTCAAGAACCTCCTTATACTTAAAAATCCTCTCAACTTTGTTCAACCAGTCTATAAACTTGTTTGCATTTAAGGTTCTAATAAACATAGAGATTTTAATGTGAAACCTGAAATCCCCAAACCTGACCTCTTCCCTACCATGAGGTTGTCTTTTTTGTTTGTGCCTTTAGGTTTTAAGTACTAGCCAAGGTCCCATGATCACTCTCCTGGGTCTGTTCACGTTGCTCTTTCTCTTCTAGTCTACAAGTCAATTATGCGATGTCTCCATGATGAGCTCTTGGATGTTTCTCCTCGAAGGGGAGCCTCCTCATCCTCCCCTTAGACATGCCCCACTCCACAACTTCTTTCTACCATAGTTGTTTGGTGGAACACAATAAGCAAACAATTATCCATGAAATTGCAGCACACAACAAGTAATATAAAACCTGGGACTGTTGGACTCTGATACCGATTAATGCAGGTAGAAACTATGTAGGACAGTAACAACACGAAATCACAAGAAAAAGATATCAAATACTTAATGAGTGAAGAGGGTTTTAGATGTAAACCTTGAATTCACAAATTTATCCTCTGAAAATTAAAGCATATGGTGGTTGCCTCCTTAAGAGGTTTACAAAATCTTTAAATAGGTCTGAAAACCCTACCTTAACTAGAAAATAGCTAGGAATCTGAAAACGTAAAGGAAATAAACAAAAAATAATCTGAATTAAAACATAGAATTTGAAAAAACATAGGAAAAATAATAAAAATTGTCATGCACAAAACACAATTATGAAAGATCTGACTGTCTATTTAGTGACGCAGTGGTTGTTCTATAGAAATTCCCTATAGAATCACTTTAAAAATTTAAGTCTGATGTAACGGACAAATCTCTCACTATCATAGTTTTAAGGAGCTAATCAGATCTGCCCGTTCCAAATCTTTTCTTGGATACCTACCCCGCTAGTCCATAAAAGTATCTGCTAGGCCATTTACATAGTTTGTCTAGGCCAAATCCCTATCTAATAATGTTAGATCATCATCTAAATACTCAGAACCACCTGTGTCTACAAGCCTGACTACATTAATTTGCAAGTCATACCAACAAAACTTAAACCTAGCTTCCTTCTGATTTTGTTTTTAAGGCGAATCAGGTGTTACCTTCCTTGTTGCATATGCTACATGTCACCCGATCTGGTTTTGTTTGTCTTTACCATTTGGGTTGAAAATAATTTTTTGCTTAATACCTGTCTTCTATTGCAGGTGTATGGTTGGGGAAGAGGTGAACACGGAAGAATGGGATTTGGAGATAATGACAAGAGCAGTAAAATGGTCCCCCAAAAGGTTAATCTTTTAGCAGGGGAGGACATTATTCAGGTATCATCAACATATGCTTTTGGGAACTCTCGGAAATTCTTATTTACGGTTTCTATATAATACAAAATTTTGGCCTTGGCAACCCAAACTTGCAATTCCTTTTGTTTGTCATGTGTGCATATGATTGTAAACTACTAAGTTCTACAGAATATGCATGATATGTTTCCTGAGAATGCTCGTTGATATTGAACAATTAAGCTCATCTTTTGTGGCCCTTAATATACTAAATGATGCAAGGTCTTTTTGGGAGGATGTTGAGCATTTGGTGAATTTTGCTTAAACTTCAAACTCAACTTGGAACTGAAGTTAATGGTGGAACCATTTCCCCGAAGTACATGACTGGATTACATGCTCACACATTCACGGGGCCAACTATCTCTGGATTTGGATGCATTAATTTCAGTGATCATAGTATATTGTTAATAGTAACACTTAATCATTGAAGAGCAATTACTCAGATTTGACAGTAGGTTCCTTCAACCCTTGCTAGGAGCTTTAGGAACTCTGGGAACTGTTTGATGAGGACTTGCAAGCCTTTTGTTTTTTTAATATAATTTCTAGTGTTGCCCTATATTTGAAGCACATATTTTAGTTTGTTGTGACAATGCTCATTATTGTAATTGATTGTAAAAGAGAGAAAATTGAATCGGTATTTTTTAGCTTGCTATGGTTAACCAATGTAATATCCTCCCATGGTTCAAGATTGAACTGGTTTTATTTGGAATCCAGGTATCCTGTGGCGGGACTCATTCAGTTGCGTTGACACGTGATGGGCAGATGTTTTCCGTAAGTATAATCAGCTCTTTTTATTCCAATGGCAATGGCATGATATGTCATATTTATTCTCTCTCTCTCTCTCTCTAGTATCTTTGCCTGCATGGACACTTAAACACACGTACATAGGTACACAAATATTTGCACTTTTTACTACTTTCTCAGCAAACGACTTGTTTTACTATTGAGTAGTAATATATGCTGACCGGATTTTCTGGCAGTTTGGTCGAGGTGACCATGGACGGCTTGGATATGGGAGGAAGGTGACTACAGGTCAACCAATGGAAGTGCCAATAGACATCCCGCCTCCTAAAAAACTTAGTGACAATGGAGGTGAGGGACACTGGATTGCTAAACTTGTTGGTTGCGGAGGTCGCCATACTTTGGCAATCGTGGAATGGCAGAGACTTGAATCTAAATAGATTTGACATGATGTCTGATTTTGGATTACGAGACAATGCAAGACCAACTCAGAGAACATTAACACTGGATAATTTTATAAATTACTGGATGGTTATTGAGATGGTATTCACTTTTCCATTTTACTTACGGGAAGAGTTCAATTTCCATGTCATGGGTTATGGTTTTTTGGGTGATGTTTCAAAAAATTCAAGTAGTTTGGGGCTAAGTTTATGTCTTGGATAATTAGTTAATTTCTTAATTCTAATAATTTAATTTATTTTTTCTAGTCAAGGTGATTGGAGGCGGGTGCCTGGTACCTGTAAAAGATCTTTGGTGAATTTATGGATCCTTCAATGATCACGTCAATGATTTTTTTTTTTAAAAAATGCAATAATATTACAAAGAGATACTTTGTAAAATAAATATGCAATACAGAAAGGATATTTCAAACCTTTTATTTAAATGATTTATGGTTTATTTACAATCTATGAACCTTTTTAT
Source organism: Populus tomentosa (assembly GCA_018804465.1). Lineage (NCBI taxonomy): Eukaryota > Viridiplantae > Streptophyta > Magnoliopsida > Malpighiales > Salicaceae > Populus > Populus tomentosa. The sequence goes on from CM031975.1 coordinate 8,430,157, forward strand.
GGAGATAAGGGGTTAAAGAGTAATATTGTCCTAAAAAAAAAATATTAAAAAGTAAAAAGAAAAAATACCATAAACATATGTATTAATAAGAGAAAATATCTATAATACATGTATTAATATATAATAGAAATATGGTGGACTTTTAAAAGATTTTTATATATTATCTTTTACAAAATATTAATATCGATGAAAATATGGTGGGCTCTCAAAGAACTTTTATATAACTAATGAGCTTTGGTATAGTAGGATCCAAAACACAGCTTAGCCTAACGGGCTATTAAATTTTGAAAGTTGGGTTTTATGGGTTTTCTTTTTGGGCTATTAAATTTGAGGTGAGCTCTTAGAGAAATTTTATACAGGTAATGGATTTTGGGATAGTAGGATCCAAAACGCAACTAAACCTAAGAGAAGTTGAGTTTTATGGGAGTTTTCTTTTTGGCTATTAAATTTGGATTGATTAGTAGCTCCTATGCAAATATTTGTAAAAGTACCTGGTGCAATGAGTTTGTCAATTTTATTTTGTATGAGAAATGTAGTGAAAACTTCAGTTAATATATCTGAGAGCCTGTGTGTAAGGGATACACCATGTTTGATTTTTTTTTTTAAAGTATATAAAGGTGAATCATGAAGAATCCATACTTAAAAAGTTTCCTAAGAGGGTGAGGTGAAACCATATAGGATTCCATACTTAGAAAAATTTTCTAATAGGTGGAGAAACCCAGAAAGTGTGAACCTATATTTAGAAAGTTTTCTAAGAGGTTGAGAAGGATCCATGAAGGGTGGAGCTTGTGTTTAGAAAATTTCCAAGTCATCTCAACCTACGGTGCATACTTCTTCTCCCTCTGCTTTGGAAACTTCCCTTGCTGTTTTCATGAATCCTTAAACCTTTACTTCCCCCTCTGCTTTGGAATCTTCCCTTGCTACTGTTGTGCAACCTTCCCCTGTTGTTGTGACTCTTACCACACTGGAGGCATCAATGGAAAGCATGGTTTTCCTCTCCAATACTCATCAAGTTATTTCTTTGAAGCTTAAAAACACAAATTATCTTTATTGATGAATGCAGATGAAGCCTTATCTTCTTGGACAAGGTGTTTTTCCCTTTGTTAATGGCTCTTTGACGTGTCCTTCTCATGCGGTTGTTGTTGATGGTTCTTCTTTTCAAGTTAATAATTCTTTTCTTTATTGGAAACAACAAGACCAACATATTCTAAGTGTATTACTTTCTTCTCTTTCAATAAATGTACTACATCCTGTTATTAGTTGTTAAGCCTCACACTATGTTTGGTGTACTCTTGAGCAATCCATCCTCGCTTCTCCATCTAATTCTCACATTATACCACTTCATGGTTCTTTTCAAGATCTTCGTTAAGGTGATGATTCAGTCATTATATTTATGCAAAAAGAAAAGGTATTGTTTGATGAATTAGTAGATAAGTCAGTTAGTTTTGCTAAAGGATTTCAATTTGTATGTGTTTTGTAGTCTTCAAGGTGAGTTCAGGGACTTTGTAACAAGCCTTATGACTAAGGAAGAACTTTTTTTATATGATGATCTTTATAGTCATCTTCTTACTTATGAGTTCCTGCATAAAACCTCTCTCCAATCTACGAGTATTGTTATCACTACTCCTTTACTGCCCATGCCAGCTCAGTCCCCATCAGCTCATGTTACTCAACATCAAACCTTTAGTTCGTATAACAACAATTATAATTTCAGTCATGGTAGAGGACAGTCTCATGAAGGCTAGCAAAACAATTATAAAATCAACTGTAACAACACTAATACCAGGTCTCTTTTTTTAGGTTTTAATGGGTCTTTAAACAATGACTAGGGGTTTGGGTAATTATCAAGTCTTTAAATAATGAGTAGAGGTTGGGTAATTACCAATAAAACCGATAGAATAATGGCTCTTTATAGCAGTCTAATGTCAAGTGCTAGCTGTGCCAAACCTTTCATCATTCAGCCCCTCATTGTTCTTAACTTCAAAGTTATGGACAATAACCTAATGTCAATCTTGCGCTCAACAATGTTTACTCAACAAATCTATGGATTAATTTCCTAACACTGGTGTGAATCAACACGTCACATTTGATCTTGCAAATCTAACTCCGAACCATATCTCGGTAATGATCACTTGCATGTTGATGATGGTGAAGACCTTTCCATATCTAATATTACATATACTAAGTTACATACACCAAAACATACCTTTACTTTATCTAATGTTCTTCATGTACCACATATTCAAAAACCATTGCTTTCTGTTCATAAATTATCTTGATAATAATGTTTATTTTGATTTTCACCCATTTGTGTTTTATATTAAAGATCTCAATACCAAGGCACTGTTCCTTTATAGTTAGAGTAAAGATAGTCTTTATGTTTTTTACGAATCTTTTGCCAAGTCAATTCCTCAAGTTTATTATCATTTTTGAAGTTTTTCCATTTTGCCAATTGGTTGAATTTGATAGCAGAGGTGAGAACTCAACCTCTCCTCAGATATTTATCTATATTTGGAGTTTTAGAGCTCCAAAGTAAGCGAGGTTGGATTCGTTGGAAAGTTAACATCCCTGAAATTTATCATTTTTAGGCCCGAATTCTCTCTAGAATCAAGGTGATGAACCCGTCCAATTTTCATCAACAGTTTTTTGATGAACTTTCGATTATCCCCATTTCCCTTTTTCTCTTAAAACAACCATTCCTATGTTTTTCCTATATTTTATGACTCCTCCTAAGCCAAACCATAAGCTATACCAATGGCAAATAAATTTTGTTTCTATCTCACATAACACACGCATTTGATTCACGAAGTTCTTATTATCAAGTTTTCATGTTGTTCCTTATTACTAAACTTCCTACCACACCTAATTCATGCATCATTAACATATAACATGCCAAAACTCTACCTCCCTCCCTTCAATCTGGTCTTGGCCGAACTTGGCTTAAAGAGATTAAGGCCCACTTTTCTTTTCCATGCCATGGTTTGCCTTATTTACTCATTGTTCACATTATAACACATATCACAAGGTTTATCAAGTACAAATATATAATTTCTTTTCCTCCTATTCAATCCTTACATGATCGGCCACTCACGTCTCTTGGTTATTGATTTTTCTTTGGTAATTCTTTGCATGATTTTATGTTCAAAACAACTTATAGTAATTTAATTAACCTCATTCTAACAAATTTTGCAATTCCTCCAATTTCACTTAAAAATCCTAATTTATAAATTCTGAAATTAATGCACAATTCCTAATCAAATTTCAAATTGTTTTTCACAATTAGGTTTAGGGTCCTTACCTTGAGAAAATTTGGATTTCAACTCAAATTTGGTTGAAGGTTTTTAACTTCTCCTTCCATACATGCAGTTGACCCTCTTCTCTTCTTTCCCTCACGATTTATTCACTTGTTTCCTTGTTAATTCCTTTATCAAAGAGTGTTCTCTATACTTAGTAGTCTAAAGTTTGTATAGTCCTAACAAGTTGGTGTTTTCCTCTCAATTTTGGTGGAGGAAGAATCTAAAATCTTCCCTCTCCTTCTTGCCTTGTGTAGCCAACCATATGGAGGAGAGAATAAAGTATTTATAGTCCCATTTTATTTTAATTATACTTTATCCCATTCTTTCCTCTCTTTTTACAATTTAGTTATAACACTTTTCTTCTTTTTTAAAACCCTCCTTGGCAATTTAATTTATTTTATTTTTCTCCACACATTTAACCATCTTCATTTTTTTTTATAGAGTTTTATTCTCGGGTTTTACATTTTTATCTTAATACCCTTTCAAAAACCCATTTTTGTAAATTTTTAATAAATTAAGTATTTTATGAATAACAAAGGCACTTAAAACGAAAAAATATATTGAATTATAATTTTTTATGCTTTTGATATTATCCAACATGACCTCTTGTAAACCAATTGATACTCATTTGTCTACCTCGTCTAAGCTGGATATCATACTTGACACTCTTCACTCTGATCCTACACAATATGTACAGATTGTTGGGGCTCTGCATTATCTTACTTTTACAAGACCTGAGATTTGTTATGCTGTCAATAAGGTTTGTCAGTTTATGCATGCCTCTATTGAGGATCATTGGATTGCTATTAGCATCCTGCGTTGCCTCTAGGCTATAGTTTCCTATGGTTTGCACATAACTCGGGATTCCTCCTTATCTCTTTATGGTTTCACTGATGTTGATTGGGCTGACAATATTGATGATAAAAAATTTACAGGTGGTTATCTTGTGTATATTGGTTCCACCCCTATTTCATGGAAATTAGTGGAGCAACACGCTATTGCTAGGTTTTTTACGGAGGCAGAATATAAGGCCTTGGTTGATGGTATTGCTAAAATCATGTGGATTTGCTCTTTATTTTCAGAACTTTGGTTTCCATCTTCCTTCATGACTACGTTATGATGTGATAATTTAGAGGCAACTTTTTTATTTGTCAATCTAGTGTTTCACGTTCGTACAAAATATGTTGAAATTAACTATCACTTTTTTCGTGATCGCGTTGCTAAGTAAGAAATTCAAGTTCAATTCACCTCTTTAAAGGACCAACAAGCTGATTTTATTGTCGAGCCTCTTCCCGTAGTCTTGTTTGCTCATTTTCGATCCAAGCTTCAAGTGGAGTCTTCACCTTCAGCTTTACAGGGTGTATTATGGAAAGAGACTCCTTATATATGTAAATACTTTATATAAAAATAGTTATCATGTGCCATATATTCCACTCATATATTGTGCACAACCTTAAAGGTATAAATACAAAAGGATGGTTGCTCTCATTAGTAACTATTATAATTCACATAAAATAAATCTCTCAACCTAACTCAACTCTAGATTTTATTTGTAGGGACCTGTTAGAGATTCAAATAAAATATTATTAAGAGATCACATAACAACTTAAAATATTAAATTGAGATGTTTTTTTTTTTTAACAAATCAATCCTTTATTTTAGCCAATCAAAATTGATTTTGATAAATGCAAGATCATATAACACTACCTATGCTAGTTAAATATATGCCAAAAGACTAGATATATATATTTGATGGTGGATTTCATACCCATTAATAATTAGCCAAGTGAAGAGATCACATGTCCAAATCATTCCTCCATATAATTTTAGTTTAAGAAACCAAGACAATAGATTTTCTTATTATTTTTTATTTTTAGTCTAATGATAGCAATTACTCACATCAATCCCTTATCTATACGCCAATTGTCAATCGGATCACTATCCTAGTACCCTTTCAAAAACTCATTATTGTGAATTTTTAATAAATTAAGTATTTTTTAACTTCTTCGTATAGCAAAGGTACTTGAAACGGAAAAATATATTGGATTATAATTTTTTATTAAGAGGAAAACCTTAACTGATTTAGATGGGACCTAGATGAAGATTTACGTATATTGGGGATCCAATTGAAAAGCATTACTATACGGGGAGTCAATTGAATTAAGGTTTGGAATTAGATGAGCTGCATAACATCACATGTTCAATTTCAAGTTCGGTATACTTCCTACGAGAAAATTAATATGGAGTAGAAGTCCTTGTCCAAATAATACTGTACTACGTCCTTCCTATTAATTAGGACATGTAGGTGTAATATTAATTTCATATTACTCCTCTAATTATTTTATTCGTTCAATTTTTTTCCACATGATCGTGAAAAGAATCGTAAGTTAAGGTTTTATTGCAAATCAGGGCAGTTGTTCAAAGCCAAAACCGGATTGGATTAGATAATCCAAACCCTAATCCAAAACGAGATCGTTTAATTCCTTGTAATGTAATGGTAGATTATAACCACTATAAATACAACGTAATAGCTACGACCTTCTCAACATTCATTATCATTAACACAATATTCGTTTCTCGCTTTTGCTTACTGCTTACTTTGCTCTCAAATAATGGGTGCTGGTGGTTTTGTTTCCGGTGATGTTAAAAACTATCCCGGAAAGGTCAGTACTCGGCATGTGGGAAATGCTAGCTTGTGTGCTAGGAGCCATGGGAGGATTGATTTTCGGATACGACCTTGGTATCTCCGGTGGTGTGACGTCTATGGCTCCCTTTTTGAATAAATTTTTCCCTGATGTTTATCGTAAGGAAGCATTAGATACATCCACTAATCAATATTGCAAGTTTAACGATATGGGGCTGACCTTGTTCACATCTTCATTATACCTGGCTGCATTAATTGCATCTTTTGGAGCTTCTTATATCACAAGGACGTGGGGTCGGAAAAGAACAATGCTCCTTGGTGGCATCATATTTTTCACCGGAGCTGCTCTCAATGCCGGCGCTGTGGACCTCTCAATGCTCATCGCCGGTCGCATTCGCTTAGGTGTTGGAGTTGGTTTTTCAACTCAGGTAATCAGCCCTTCTATCTATAATAAAAAGATGAATGCTCTTTGGTGCCATCATGTTTTTCATCGGAGCTCTATATACCATGCATTCTAGCTATAAGCTAAATTAACTGTAAATTTTTGTTTTGATATCGATCAGTCTGTGCCGCTCTATGTCTCCGAGATGGCTCCTCAAAAACATCGTGGTGCTTTCAACATTGTGTTCCAACTCGCAATCACTATTGGCATTTTCATAGCTAATCTTGTCAATTACTTGACACCTAAGATTGCTGGAAACCAAGCATGGCGTTACAGCTTGGGCGGAGCGACCATTCCTGCTGCCCTCATCTGTCTTTCAGCGCTTAAACTGGATGACACTCCAAACTCGTTGTTAGAGCAAGGCAAAGATGAAAAAGCTCGAGAAATACTAAGAAAGATACGTGGCCTTAACGACAAGGAGATTGAATCTGAGTTTCAAGATTTAGTCACGGCCAGTGAGGCAGCTAAGCAAGTGGAGCATCCCTGGACTAGAATCCTTAAGAGACAGTATCGGCCGCAACTGACCATGGCTGTAGCTATTCCGTTTTTCCAACAACTTACTGGGATGAATGTGGTCATGTACTACGCTCCTGTCCTCCTCCAGAGTATTGGTTTTGAAAGGAATGCTTCCCTCTTATCCACGGTTATCACCGGCGCTGTTAACATTCTTGCCACCGGTGTTTCAATCTATGGCAGTGATAAGTCTGGAAGAAGATCTCTGTTTCTTTCAGGTGGAGAGCTTTAATGTTTGTATTTCAGGTAATTAAGAATTTTCTGTAGCCTGGAGATAAAATTGTTCGCTTGTGTAATTTGGTTTACATATACTACTACTACTACTTGGATATATATCTTATGTAAATTAATGTTACATGTGCAGGTTCCGAGTGAAATATTTCCGCTAGAAATCCGATCAGCCGGGCAAAGCATCACCGTGGCAGTCAACATGTTATTCACTTTCTTCATAGCTCAGCTTTTCCTCGCAATGCTTTGCCACTTCAAATTTGGTTTGTTCATCTTCTTTGCAATCTTTGTGGCAATCATGAGTACCTTCATCTTTTTCTTTTTGCCTGAGACGATGAACATCCCCATTGAAGAGATGTCTAAGGTGTGGAAGCATCATTGGTATTGGAGGAGATTCACGCCTGAAGATGATGATCGCCGAGCTTCGGATGTCGACATGGTCTAGGAATATCATCTTTTAATTAGCTTCGTTTCTTTATTTTCTTTCTACTAGTTTTTTAAAACATTAGCTCATGTAATGTGGACTTCTCAGGAAAATGTTGGAGGGTATTAAAGTTTAAATTACCTTAATTTTATTAGATATCTAAGTGTATTTGTTAATGAGTTCAATATCCAGTAAGAGTACCATCTTCCAATAATTATTCTTGGACGAATTGCGGTGCGAGAGTTTATTGCAAATTTGGAATGAGATTGCCTAATTGAATGAGATTTGCTAAATTTATTTCAAAAACCTTGTTTAGAAGCATATATAAATTAAGATGGTGTTGTTAGAATTTTGAGAGATATATTATAAAAATTTTAATTTCACAAATGAGGATTAGCAAAGCTTTAAAAATAAAAGATTTATCATTGACAACAAGAAAAGATTTATTACTTTTAAATGCTTCAACAAACCTTTTTTAGAGGTGCATATAAATCAAAGTAATCTTGTTAGAATTTTAAAAGGCATATAACAAGCAACCTAATTATACAAGTGAGGAGCATTAAAATTTTAAGAACTGGATAATAATATAATATTCATTACTTTAAAACATATCTTGTTTTAATTTAAGCATATTTAATTTTACTATTAGTATACATGCTATGTTTTTTTTTATTTTATATTAATTACAAATTTGAATATATGCTTAGCATGGATTCTAGTATTTTATTATTATTTTTATGTTGAAATCATGTTTATTATTAATTATACTTTTGCATGCTTACATATTTTAAAGTGTATGAATTGTAGGCTTTTCTTGAGAATTTCATTATGTTTTGCATGTCTTGTTATGATAAATTAAACATCATTACTCACTAGTTTATATATATATAACATTTGTTTTCCAATCCTAAGGCTTTATCTGTTTTATATTAGGTTTTGTTTAGTTTAATTTGTAACTTGTAAGGGAAAAAATAATAATATAGATTAATTATGACAAAGATTTTTAGCATTTTTAAAATTTAAGTTATTATTTAATTTCCTTTCGAGTGGTTATATTCTTATATATAGATTTTTTTAAGCTTTCATCTGTAACCTTTTAACTATGACTTTTTAAGAAAATGTTGGGGGGGATTAAAGTTTAAATTACCTTAATTTTAGATAACTAATTTTATTAGGAAAATGTGGAAGCACAACAAGAAAATAATAAACATAAAAAGATAAAAAATAAGGCTTAGGAAAATACCTTACGCTGTATTTTCAAACAAATAATTTTTCATATACGAATCTTAAATAGGAACCAACAAGAGATTTCGGATATGCTTTTTAATTTATTTTTAAAAAATATTGAAAAAACAAAATTGCAAGCCAAGTGTTTGTTTTCTCCTATTGCATCTTAAACTCCAAGTTTCCAACAATGAGTACCCGACAATATCGACATTCAATTAGAACTTGTGGGGTAATTACCTGACAGCGAAGTAAAAAAGAAAAAGTAAGAACCGCGGATCTAGGAAATTTGTTAATGACTCCACACATATTGGTGCTTTACCAATCAACTAAGTTCAAATTAGATATATATAAAAATTAATATTATTTTTTAATATAAATATTATAACTGAAATACTATAACTTTATATAATCATAATTAAACAAATAAATTTATATCTCAAGACTAATTTATAACATCAATCAAATAAAAAATTATTAATTTAGAAATCAATTTAAAAATATATATTAATTTATATTAAAAATTCAGATTCAATAATTTATCATATTTTATTATAATAAAAATAATAATTAATATATATATATATATATATATATATATATATATATATATTAAGGATAAAATGATCGAGCCGCTGAAAACTATAGATGGTCAATGTATTAATATTTCTGTTTATATATATTCAAAGAAAAAGGAGGTGTGGACAGTTTCAATAATGATGATCTAAGCAGCTTTTAAAGAAAACAAAACTAATTCTAAGATGACAAAAACAAATATTTGACAGCTTTAATAGTGAAGACCAAAAAAAAAAACACTTCGACTTTTACTGGATATCACGCTAATCATTAATGATTTTTGTAGTACAATAATGGTATGATTTTGGATAAAAATCAAATTAACAAGAAATGAGATATATAATTATTCGATGATTAATAAGATAGTTAATATATATTTATTAAAATTATAAAGAGGAGGTATTTAAGGTAATGATCATGATTGTTTTTTAAAATATTTTTATTTAAAAATATATTAAATAATATTTTTTTATTTTTTATTTATTTTTAATATTAATATATTAAAATAGTTTAAAAATAAAACAAGAAAAAAATTAAAATTTAACAAAACTCCAGTTGATATCAACTTCTGTTTGTTTTTATATTTTTAAAAGTGTTTTTGAAAAAATTTAAATTTTATTTTATTTTTATTTTTACTTTAAATTAATATGTTTTTAGTGTTTTAAGAATATTTTAAAATGTTAATATCAAAAAATATTTTTAAAAAATAAAAAAATATATATATTATTTTAATATATTTATTCAATTTTTTGATCAACTGAATAGAATATCTTTTTTTTTCTCAATTATTTAATTATTATAAATCAATCAAATTATGTATCTCAATCTTTTCCTCAATTATATATTTTTGTGAATATAGACAACAGTAAAGAAAAAGTAATGAATCATATTTCGATAAATAAACAATGGGATTTTATTTTAGGCTATTAGTTTCGATATCCACCGGGAAAAAAGACAGTTTGAAGCATGGAGGGTTAGATGCTACCCGTAGGCAAGTCTTATGTACACCGTCAGGCAACGATATTGGATTTTGCAAGCTGCAATAAATAAAGACGGCACTCTTTACCAAAAAAAAAAAAAGGAATAGAAATGCTAACCCATAGATAAGATAAATTCATCTCAAAGGTGGTTAAGAAGTATTTTTTTTTATTTAAAAAAAATTAAGATGAATATTTAAAAAATATATTAAAATTTTTTAATACATTAAATTGCTGTGAAAATGTGTTTTTAAAACTATTAAAAAAATAGTATTGATCAGCTCGCAAACCAGCTGAAAATTCCAAAAAAAAAAAAAAACAATCAAATGCAAGATGATAAGAGAGGAACATAAATAAGGCTAGTTGCAGGTGACATTACTGACTTTAAAGGCTTCAACCTGCATCATTAATACTTGTAAAACACAGTTACAGTAAAAAAAAAACAAAAAAGTGTAAAACTGCGGCAGAAAAAAAAAGTTTTTTAAACTTAATTTTTTAATAATTTCTCAGCATAAAATATAGTTTGATTTATTATCAAATATCTTATTATATTTATTTTATCATAAATATAAAAATTAACAGAAAATAAACTTAGCTTAAAAAATTTAAATATTTTTTGATTAAATTTTTTTTAGTATTTCTAAATTATTTTTATACGCTAATATTAAAAATAATTTTTAAAAATAAAAAATAATTCAAACAACAATCTATATCATAATTCCAAAGAAGAAGTTCATATAATTGATGGCTACTAACTTCCACTTAAAAGTCATCAAATTGAAGGTGACTTCCACGTCTCGTGAGGCAGAGAAATAAAAGGCCTTAAATGTTGCTTCCAGTTTTTCAAACAGAAAAGTCATATAATGCACTTACAAAACTGTTCCAAATTAAACAGGCCCTGCTCCAGAAGTCATCGTCCTTAAATGATGCTTCCAGTTTTTCAAAGTACTTGTAACTATCTTTAGAAATTGATGCTACCTTTTGAATTATTACACCATCCCGATCTTATCAACTAAGTTTTATATATATATATATATATATATATATATATATATATGGTATCTCGGATAAATTTACACGCATCAAAACAGAATTTATATTCTACGGTCGAAATAAATTGAGAAAAAGAGTCGAAATAAAAACATAAAGAAGCATTGTTCTTGACCCCTTTAGCCACCTACCCTTATATGATCTGCTTTTGTCTCCACGATGCTATACTCATATCCAAGGAAAGTTTGTGCTTATATGAAACATCATTTTTTGTGTTTCATTACAAAATATCGAATTTGTTTTTATTTTATTTATTTGCAGAAGCTGCATTAATTGCAGAGTCAAAATGTAATGTCTGTACCTTTCTTGGGTCAGTTGGCCAGAGATAATGGTGGTTTGGGAAGAAAGAGAATCGATATCTAAAATTATATGTCGACTTTTGCTCTCGGACTGCATCATCATTGCCAAAAAATGGCAAGGAAGTTTTGGAGAAAAATAAAAGGTAATTTGATTTTGTACAAAGAGAAACAAAAGATTCGATGATGATTTAATTAAAAATCCGTGCACTCATCTAGCAAAAATAAAAGTTGGTAAACTAAATATTATCTAGATGCTAGTAATAAAAGTTTGAAATTAAATGGTTTGTTTTTTTTATGGTTTTAGATTCGAGTCCTGTGATTGCTAATATAATGACCACCGAAAACTTATATGGTCGTTAATTTCAAGGGCAATAGAATTAGTGAAGATACGCACAAACTAACCCGGATAACCACGTTAATAATTAAAAAAAGTTGGTAAACTCAAATATGAAATACTAAAAAAACAATTCTCACAAAAAATGTTATTTACTCAAAACTAAATTGGTGAGGATGATCAAATTATATAAAAATATCATAAATAATGATTTTTTAATACAAAATAAAAACAATAATTGATTGAAAGTGGTTTTTTTTATTTTTTTTTATTTTCAGTTATTTAAAGACATTTTCAAATCAATTCTCATATACCAAAAGTAATTTTTAATTACTTCATAGATTTAATTAAAGATAAAAATCAAAGGATCCATTTGAAAAGGTTTTTTTGCCTATGCTTATGATTAAAGGTTATTTTTAAGGATTTTGTTGAATCATGTTGTTCCAAGTGATTTTCTTTCTTATGATTAATGGTAGTTTTATATAAGTTTATATAAAATAAAAGTTCTTTTTTCAAATAGTTCCAAGGATATTTTTATATCTTCATAAAATATTTATAATACATTTAAGAAAATAAATTCAGATTTGAATAAAAAAATAAATGTCTATTTATTTACCCGGTAGCTTTTGCCTTTAAAGTAAACCGTACATATTGAATGTTTTGTAATATTAAAAAGTATTTTACTGTTCACGTGAGACCCAATTGCTTTCCGTAAATCTGCGAACAGCGGAGAGTGACTCCACTGTTCACGTGTACAGTGGAGTCACTCTCCATTGTTCCAGCCACAGTTTTGGTGGGACCAGATCCGGTTCAAAACTAAATGCATTGAATTGGATCCGATCCAGTTAAAAAAAAATTAATTTTTAATTGTGTTTTATTCGAAAAATTAGAAGAAAATCACTTGATGATGTAACATTTACAGAATTTAATCACAATCCCAATTTTATTCTTTATGATATTTTACCTGATATTATTGCGCGTTTAAAAAACCAAGAAAACTATAGTACTTGTTGAATGAATTTCATACTTGATGAAAATATAGATAGTTTAATGGAACAATAAAAAATATTTGATATAAATATTATTTATTTCATGATATAATAATAGTAGTTAAATCTATAATATTTAAATTAAAAATCATCAATATATATATATATATATATTTTAATTATTTTATAATTTTAATTTGAAAAGTATTATTTTAACTAAACATATTAAATTATTTTTTAGTTAACTTTATTTTTATTATAATTTTAACTAAATATATATAAATATTAAATTAATTTTAATTAAAAATATTTTTTATAAAATATTTATTTTTTAAATTATAACCGCAAATACTTATCGGATAACGAACACACTCCAAGGAAGTTTCTTGACAGCACGTCTTATCTCCTTTTGTCTAGGGAGGCCTAATGCCTATGATCAATGCAGAGGTTCGAACAGTCAAATGTCATGAAAATAGTGGTTATTCAAATTCAGCATTTACATCTTTGGTCTTTCGTTTCTGTTTTTTCACCAGAACTTCGTTTAAGCACTTCTGGTTCTTCTGTCTGCTCTCTCTGTCTCTCTTTCCTCCATTGTCTATTCCTTATCCTCCACTCCAATCTCTGCTCCACAAATCATCCTTGTCTTATCCTTGACTGCTAATTTAGGACACAAAACCAAATATGGAACAAGATCCCATTTATCAGTTCCTTATTTGAGTTCCTGTTGACTTTATAGCAAGCAGATTGTGCACTCCTGCAGCCACAAATTTCAATCATAAACAAAACCCGCTATTTCTTTTTCCTTTCTTTTGTCTCTCCATCAATCTGCAATGGAGAAATCTGGTTATGGTCGTGATGGTATCTACAGGTCACTAAGACCAAAGCTTGTCCTTCCTAAGGATCCTAACCTTTCTTTGGTCTCGTTTCTTTTTAGAAACTCCAATTCTTACCCTCATAAACCGGCTCTTATTGATGCGGATTTGTCTATAACCTTGTCTTTTTCAGAGCTCAAATCCATTGTCATCAAGGTCGCTCATGGATTACTCAACCTGGGCATCTCTAAAAATGATGTTGTTCTTATCTTTGCTCCCAATTCTTACCAATTCCCTATCTGTTTCTTGGCTATCACTTCCACTGGTGCTATTGCAACAACTGTAAATCCTCTTTATACAACCTCAGAACTTTCGAAACAGATTAAAGATTCTAATCCCAAGTTGATTATTACAGTCCCTGAATTGTGGGACAAAGTCAAAGGTTTCAATTTGCCTGCTGTCTTCTTAGGACCCAAACGAGTGTCTTTGCCGTTGGAGTCAGGTTCTAGAATCACAAGTTTCGATTCTTTGGTTGGGTTAGGAGGATCTAATTCTCAGTTTCCTTCGAGTAATGTGAAGCAAAGTGATATATCTACGCTTTTGTATTCGTCAGGGACTACAGGGGTTAGTAAAGGAGTGATTTTGACACATGGGAATTTCATTGCTGCTTCTTTAATGGTCACTATGGATCAAGTAATGGCAGGTGAGATGCACCATGTTTTCCTTTGTTTCTTGCCCATGTTTCATGTGTTTGGATTGGCAGTGATCACTTACTCACAGCTACAAATGGGAAATGCTGTTGTGTCAATGGGAAAGTTTGAATTTGAGATGGTTTTGAAGAATATTGAGAAGCACAGAGTGACCCATTTGTGGGTTGTGCCTCCAGTGGTGCTTGCTTTGGCTAAACAGGATGTGGTTAAGAAGTATGACCTTTCGTCGTTGAGAAATATTGGTTCTGGTGCTGCCCCTCTGGGAAAAGATTTGATGAAGGAATGTGCCAAGAATTTGCCTGATACTATAATTTCTCAGGTAGTTGATATGGCTGGTTTTAATGCTTAAGAAAATCATAATTCAAGTTTAAGAAAATATGAAATGTTTCGAAGTTCACGTTTATGCACTGCAATCATTTCCTTTTGATTTGGAAAAAAAGAAAAGAAAAGAATTTCTTCTTTCTGAATCAAGAATTTGCCTGATACTATAATTTCTCAGGTAGTTAATATGTCTGGTTTTAATGCTTAAGAAAATCATAATTCAAGTTTAAGAAAATATGAAATGTTTCGAAGTTCACGTTTATGCACTGCAATCATTTCCTTTTGATTTGGAAAAAAAAGAAAAGAAAAGAAAAGAATTTCTTCTTTCTGAATCAAGATGTTCTCTGTGGTTTTAGGGCTATGGCATGACTGAAACTTGTGGCATTGTATCAGTGGAGGATTCGAGACTAGGTGTTCGACATTCTGGCTCTGCTGGAATGCTTGCTGCAGGAATTGAGGCCCAGATAGTCAGTGTGGAAACTCTAAGGCCTCTCCCTCCTAATCAGTTAGGGGAAATATGGGTTAGGGGACCCAATATGATGAGAGGTAAGATGCCATCTAGCCTGATTCAATGAGAAGCTTTCAGTTCTTTCGCAAATGGCTGTGTTAGAACAGAAACAAAATCCTGTCCAACTGGGAAAAATAATGAGATGACTAGCTTGGATTAAAATTAGATTATCTTGACGGAATAACATCTCAAATATCCATTTAACTAAAGCCGCCATGTTTGTGCAATCCATTGGCAGGTTACTTCAATAATCCGCAAGCCACAAAAGATACCATAGATAAAAAGGGTTGGGTCCATACTGGAGATCTTGGATATTTTGATGATGATGGACAAATTTTTGTGGTCGATCGGATTAAAGAGCTCATCAAGTATAAAGGTTTTCAGGTACTATCCAGTAAAGGAAATTCCTAAATATTTGTAAAATTGTTTATTGCCTGAAGAAATACATTGCAACATTGCTCACGCACTTTGACATTTTCTTGATCGATTTCACTAGGTTGCACCTGCAGAACTGGAAGGACTGCTAGTTTCTCATCCTCAAATTTTGGATGCTGTTGTCATCCCGTAAGTTGAACACAAGGATTTGTGTCACTGACATCAGCGGACTCGTGAAAACTACTTTAATTTACATTTAAATCTTAAGTTAATTCTGCTGATTATTTGCATCACTTACTCGCTGTAGATATCCTGATGCTGAAGCCGGTGAGGTCCCGGTTGCATATGTTGTGCGCGCACCCAATAGCGCACTGACTGAAGTAGATGTTCAGAAATTTATTGCTGATCAGGTAAGTGGCAGATTATGGAAAGTAGTGTGCTTTCTTGAGAATCGTAAGTCATTTAGCAGAGTACAGTTCGGTTTGATTCAACTTCTATCTGCTCTTTGGAACTATGAATTCTGAATTCCATTGGATTGCAGAAAACTTAGGGGAACTTGCTCTGCACAGCTATCAAAGATTAGGCAACACATAGTAATGTAGTAATATCACTTTTCTAACTGTTAGATTCTGATTTCTAACATAAATTCATGCCATCTAGTTCTCAAATCTTTGCTGAGTCCTCCATAATTGGCAGTCCAGTAGCTCTGTTGCTGTTGCTCGTTCAAAAACAAACATCTTTTTTCTTTAATATGCATGTGATGTTTGAATAAGTTTTTTTTCTGTGACATACAATCGATTATCTTCTCTGAAGTGGAAATACTTACAAATATGCACTCTGTGCATGGAATGCATTTTTATTTTTTTCTGTGACAAGGAAGCCGTGGCCGACACTTTGTTCAGCTCACCATCGACCCCTTTCTCTGTTTTGCAGGTTGCACCTTTCAAAAGATTGCGGAAGGTGACTTTCATAAATACTGTACCTAAATCAGCTTCAGGAAAAATCCTCAGAAGAGAGCTCATTCAGCAAGTAAAATCCAAGATATGAGGTTCTACAATCCATTCGCGAATACATGGCTTGCAGGAGAATCGACCTGGATTCTTAACTTGGCTTCCATTTCTCTTCTTTGCTGTTGAATGAAAAAGGATTTTTATTTAAGATTTCCAGTTACTATGTAAATTGTTTTTTCAACATGTTATGTAAGTTACTATCAGTCTCAAGTAATCTACTGTTCTTCAAATGTTGCCCAAGGCATACTTCAGGCTCTAGGATTCACTGGATGTCGCAAGTCCAGAGCATGATCCGCCATTGAGTGGCATCAACAAAATGCTGTCTATCACAACTATCTAGACAATTGATGAGTAGTGGTTGTACTCAGGACAATAAAACCATTCCTCGATCGCAAGAAGGCTATGAACCTAATTATTAAATAGAAGTGAAAAATAAAAACTACGAGCAAGAAGAGAGAAAATTAGCTAAAAGATGATCCCAAACCACGAGATCCAAAGCTCGGTGATCATCTTCAGGGATGGATTTCCTCCAAAACCAGTGTTGCTTCCACGCTTCACACATCCCTTCAATTGAAGTCATAATAGCCACAGAACATGCATAGAAGAAGAACAAGCCAAATTTCCTGAGGCAAAGCATAGGAAAAAAAACAGTTGGTCAATCAAGAACGTAAGCAAAATGTTAACCAAAAACAGTGACGCTTTGCCCCGCAGAACAGAATTCTATTGGAAACACTTCACTTGGCCCCAAGCATCCCAGTTATCTCCATGATATGTGGAGGCAGCAACAAAGAAGCGAAGACACGCAACATAAAATCCCTGTCACGTCTCTTCCAAATTTCCTTAGCATTTAATGTGTACCGACAGCAGAGGAAAGCAAAGCATTATCTTTATAACCAATGCTTTGGAAGAGCACATGAGCATATAACATGACCACATTTATGCCATCAAATTATTGAAAAACTGGAATAAGTGTAGCAATGGCCAATTATGGCCGAACTCTCTAACGAATATTTCTCCAGGGATGCTTCACTTTTCGTTTCTTTTTACAGCTTTATTCATCCTCTCAACTACACTCTTTTTTTTAAGGAGTTATTGGAGCTGAAAATTCTTAATGTATACCTTGTTTATTATATATATAAAAAAAATTAGTATTTTCAAATTCTTTCTCATGATGACTACGAATTCTAGAAATAAAAAGTTTTTATATTTATAATTTTCTGAACAATTTACTATAAAATTAGCACGTTCAATTTATCTTTTAATATTATAACCCAAGTATATCTTGAATAATCATCTACAATGATTATAATATATTTCTTTCACCAATACTCTCAGTTTGAATTAGACCTTTTAGATCCATGTGCAATAATTCAAGTAGTCTTGATATCAAAATATCAGCAGTCTTTTTGTGTTAAGCTTTAGGTCCTATTTGTTTACTAAAAATTAGTTTTTTTTTTTATAAAAAAATAGTTTTCTTGGAAGGTAGATTCATGAAAAGTGAATTATTTTTTGATATCTAGTAATGTCATGAAAAATAAGTTGGAAAACATTTTCTAGTGTTTGGTTACATCATGAAAAATAATTTATTAATGTTTTATTTTTTTTTTCAAGTTTATTAAAATAATATGGAACAAATCTTACAAATTAAAAAGTTGAATGGGAATGAAATTGAAAAAGAAATCTAATTTCATAAATTATCTCAAATAAAATAAATAACAATCAAAATAATGGAGATCAAATCTAACATATAAAAAAGTTGAAAGATGATGAAATTAAAATAATTATAATTATAATTTCATAAATTATCTTAAATAAAATAAATAGCAATCAAAAGAATGAGGATCAAATTCGATACATAAAAATTTTCAATTAAAAAAATGATAAGAGTAAAGTAACCAATAATCATAAAAATAAGAACCAAAGTTAATATAAAAATCAAATTTTAAAAGATGAAATTAAAAAAAATCAAAATAAAATATATAGCAATCTAAAGTTTGATGACCAAATTTGATATAATCAACAAATAATATGATATTTTTAATTTTTTTACAAATTCTAGAAAGCGTTTTCTGCCCAAAATAAAAGGAAAATACTTTCCTGAAAACCAAGCCAAATTTTTCTTTGACTGGAAAGTGTTTTTTGTTGACCAATTTTTCTAATGGCAAACAAATGCAAGAAAGTTTGGAAAGTATTTTTTAGAAAACCACTTTCAAAGAAACAAACTAGGCCTTAGTTTGTTTTACTTTTTGACATGCTCCACACACCATTGTCTTGACTATTTACATATTTGGTAGTCCTCGTACAACTTTTTTTTTTATAAATTTTTGATAAATATCTAAAATTGATAAGTGTTGATGCTAAAGATCCAAATCATCTAGTGTTGTCTTGTGACATCTCAAGGCAGTCAAGGTAGGAATTCCATAAGAATTGTCCAAGATTCTAGTACCTTTCATGATCCACTTGTCAGCACAATTGTAAATGTTGCATCCATCCTTAAAAAACCTACACACTATGATTTTCATCACAAAACTGGTTTATGCTTAATAGGTTAGCTTTAAGGTCATTCACAAACAAAACATTATGAAAAATAGGTAAACCAAGAATTTTAACATTTTCTTTACCTTCAATGGTAGCTATGTTTTTATCTCCAAAAATCACTGAACCACCGTTTATGAATTCAAATTTCTTAAATTGACCTTTATCTCCTCATATATGTCTAGAACAACCATGATCTAAATATCATAAATTAATATTCATAGTTTTTAGTGCAGTGTGTACTACTAAACATATTTCATTTTTCTTAACTACCTATTGGTTTTTCATTTTGTTTTGTTAGATCTTTCAGTCTCATTAGGTTTCTAACAACCTACTGACTTATCAATTTTCCTTTCTATAGTATATAATTGATTTAAGACCAAGTCAATTTTGTCTTTTAGATTTTGATTTTTACTTGTGAAACAGTTTCTTTTTACATGTCCTTTAATTTTGCAATGCCAACAAGTAGGGATAAACTTACATTTATGGACATTGTTTGATTTGTCTCCTGGCATGAAAGGTTCCTTATCTTTTACAAGGCAATCCCTTTGAAGGAGGAAGATAAAGACGTATTAATTATGGAGTGTCCATATGTCATGTATCCTAATCATACACGATTAGTACTTATTATTTGAGTTTTCAACAACTCATCAAGTTTTTGTGTTGCTGACGGTTCTTGTGACTGTTTGCATAGTCAACTCATTTTCAAGTGCTTTAACTTTCCTAAGAGATCTAAATATATCTACTTCTAATAGTTTTAGGGCTTTATCCATATTGCTCTTCTCATTCTCCATATTTATCAGTTTATTGATCAATTTCTTGACTTTCATTACTTCTTCACACAAGTTGTCATAAGCTTCATGCAAGCTTAGTTCATGATCGGCAATAATAGAAGTAATATCTGAATTACTATAATTACTAACAGTTTGATATATGTCAGAATTACATGATATCTCAAAAGTTTGTTTCATGTCATTTGATCCATTAAGAATGTCAAAAGAGCTATAAAAACACATTCATTATCAGATGATGAATTAGAACTTTTAGAGTCAAATTCATCACTTAAGGTGACATTAAAAGCTTTTCTTTTATTTCTTTTGAAATTAGGAAATTCACTTCTCAAGTGACCATATCCTAAACGTTCAAAACACTTAACTCTTTTTCTAGATTCAGTTTTAATTTTACTTTCATTTTCCAATTCATTTCTTTTGACAAAATCATTTACCTTTTTGCCTTTATCAATTTTCTTCTTTTAAAACATGAATTTTCTGAATTTCTTAGCTATGAGAGCTATATCTTCAATATTAAGATCATTATCAGAAAAATGATCATGTTTTTCCCTAAAAGATTTAAGTACAATGGACTTACCTTTTCTTTGATGAGGCAATGTAGATTCATATATTTGTAAGTAACCTACTAGTTCTTTAACATGTATAATATCAAGATCCTTACTTTTTTTAATGGCTATTATCTTTGGTCGAAATCTTTCAGGTATATATCTTAGGGTTTTCCTTACAATTCATGTGTCCTCCACTTTATCTCTAAGATTGAACCTAGAATTCACAATGTCATTAAGTTTAGCATAAAACTCATCAAAAGATTCATCTTCTAGCATTCTAATTTCCTCTAACTTTTAGGTTAACATTTGTAATTTTCACTGATTTAGTTTCCTCATTAGTAACTTTAAGAATATCTCAAGCTTCCTTAGCTATTTCACACATAGATATTATTTGAAACTCATCAAGAGAAACCGTTATAAATATAGTGTTCAGACCTTTGTTATTCCAATTATAATTAGCATCATCATCCTATTCCATTATGCAAAAGTAGTTTCAGGTTTAATCCACCCTAGCTCTACTGAGTGCCATACTTTCACATCTAGTAATTTGAGAAAAGCACTTATTCTGACCTTCTAGTAGGCATGGTTCTTACCATTGAATTGTGATGGTGAATTTAGTATTGACATCTTCAATAATAATAAAAAAAAATCTCACTCCTATAAAGTGAACTTGTTTTAATACCACTTGAAAGTCTTTTTTTTCTTTTTATCACTTATTAACAAATGATCTGATAACACTTTGCAAATAATGATCAGTAACCAAATAAATAAAGAATGCATAAAACTTAAATACACAAGGCATTTGGTTACGAAGGGAAAATCTTTTGAAGAACTCTTCAAAAGTTTTTTTTAAAAAAATAAAAAACAAAAAAACCCTTCGAGGCAGCCAAACTTAGGATAGACAATTTTTTCCCTAATTTGAACGATTACGACAGAAATATCTCTAAACACAAACCTTTGTATCTATACTACCTTACTTGATGAAATAATGAACCATGTTATATCTCTTACAGTAGTAGTTTGCTAGTACATCTAACAATCTTCAAATTGTTGTCATCCTAACTGAAACCTCCAATTGCTAACAGTCACATAGGAACTCCCCCTAGGAGTCTGTAGGCTCTCCAACTCTTTAGGGATCAATTTTCCTTGAGAATTTCCTACACATTCCTCGTGTGTCAAGAGTATGTGCTGTGAAACTCTGTGTAATCTCTTTAGCTAGTTGGCACACTTACTTCAATGTAATTGATGCTTTTATGTTCTGAAATTCTCGTCTGAAGCACATGATGAACACCTTTCTTCATACTTAACCTTCATTATATATATGTTTTATGTGATAAGAATACGGATCATCAAGTTTCCTAGTTTGTCACGTTGACAGAGTGCTAATGTGTTTTACATAAACACTGATAAAGTTATTTTCAAATAACTTTTTTTACTTTATCTGAACTTATCTCTTAAATAATATAAATTAATCAAATGATTATATAAAAGATAATGCCAACTAATTTTGATAAACTTCTATCTTAGCCAAGTTATTTTTTTATCAACCATGAAAAGATTTACAATCTAAACCAATAAAATGACATTTACATGATACATATCATGAGTTGTTCTTCGAGATGACAATACTATCCTTTATTCTAGTCAAATACGAGGCACTGACAATAACTAACGAGAACACTAACACAACAAATTCTTGGAACCAAAATGTTGTGTTGGATACTGCTTAATGAAATGTTGTGTTTTAACCATATGTTGAAAGAAGGGTAACAATCATTCTTTTTTAATTAATCAAAACCTAGCCCCCTTTCTCTTACATTTTCTTTTCTCAGCAATGCACGTAACATTTTCTTGATTTAAACTTAGGCATAAGCATTTTTAATATATATATATATATATATATATATATATATATATATATATATTGATGTTCAAGTTGTTCTCTACATAATAGTCATTGATTGTTTAAATAAGGTTTGAAACTCTTTTCAAATCTCATTCCACCTTGGCTTAGGACTTCTTAATCAACACTATTTGAGAATAGATGGAATATTACTCTTAATTTACCTAGGGTGATGAATCATCTCTTGATCACCTAAATACCTTCATATAGTTCATGTTATACCTAATATTTGCCCCTTCGTTACCTCGATTAAGATAACATGTAATAGGATCAAAGCATATTATTCTCTATATATGTTAACTTAGTGATCTCAGGTCTAAGGATCATTTACACAACCGTCACATGAACCTTTCCATAGACATAAATTATCCCTCCATATGGAATTCTTATTCGGGTCAATTCAGTGTACATGTCTTACGACAAGCACATATATATTAATTCTAGATATCCCTTATATCTTAACTTATGAGAACGACTGCTTCATTTCATAAAGGAAAAAACATAACATGTACTAGTCTTTACGGCTCTAATGAATATCCAGTATTTAAGAGAGCATCAACTAGGAACATTTTAGAAATAATTTTTTGATGCAATAAGAATCTCATAATTATAACAACTTTATAATCTCTTTTGCAAAGTATTTTTATCTCATGAATTTTATTTTTACTCTAGATTTATTAATCTAATATTATATGAATATTAAAAATAAATTAAGATTTTATTAATAATAAATATGTATTTATATTAATATAATAAAAACACGTGTAATTAACCAATTGGCTACAAAACATATATTAAACTAACACTCTTAAGCCTTTATTGTAGTTCTGATGTCAATATAAAACTCTGTCATCTAAATAATAGAAAGTTAACTTCAGCTTCTTATAATACTCGATCTCTTCCCTATCAAAGTATTAGTTGTGTTTATACAACATTTGTGCACATTCTCACCATCATATCATGAGAAATCTCTTTTTGGCTTGTGTGACTTGTAGTGTTGTTGCCCTTCTTCACAAGACTTGCAAGTTTTAACTGCAGAAACTTCATTGTGTGGATTCATCCTTTCCTTGATGGAATTAATTAACTAGACTCATCAACACTAATGATGTCCTTCTACTTACCTAGCCTGGCTTCATGATGTGCTCATACTTTTGTGCTTTATCTTTTGTAACATATTCCGGAGAATCCTCTAGTCTTTTCAGGTTTTGGGATTGAATTTCAAGAACCATTTCACCAATCTGAAGACGAGGGGCTTTGACACCACACGTAGTCATCTAGATTTAGATAGAACCTACTTGGAAAGTATCCGGAAGTTTTATTTGAGAAGAAAAACAACTAGTAAATCTGCTACACAATGGCAGCGAGTATGCAAGCATGAAAAAAGAAGGAAGAAGAAGAAGAAGAAGGGAAAGAGTCTTAATTCATTATAATTTCCATAATATTCGTTCTGCAAAATTCTGTAACATATCATGAGCTGTTCTTCTAGATGACACTACTATCCTTTATTCTAGGCCAATACGTGACACTGACAGTAACTAACAAGAACACCAACACAACTAACTCTTATAACCAAAATGTTGTGTTGGATATATATATATATATATATTGAAGTTCGAGTTGGTCCGAGGGTAGCCTCTTTTTTTTTTTCTTTTTTCTTTTTGGAAAAAAAGAAAGTAGAGAAAGGAATGGTGCCACGTAACAATAGATTTGGCGGTTGAAACTTGGCTTTTCAGTTTTGGGATCATCAAACTGTAACCTCTCATTCTTTTTCTCTCCCAAATAAAACAGATATATGCATGCTGCGTGGTCGAAGAAAGAAACAGAAGAAAAGGTCCTGTAATTTTTAGAGTTAGAAACAAACTAATAAAATCAATCGATCAGTACCCAATGACAGCAATAATATCATCACCAGCTGCAACAGCAACAACAAGAACAGCCATTTTCAACTATGATGTCCAATTTGGAAGGTTTAGTAATAACAAGAACAACAACAAAGGTTGCTGCTTTCTCTCTGCACATTCTTTTTCACCACCAAAATTGAGTCCTAAACAACCTCACAGAGTTAAGCTTGTGTTTTTAACCAAAGCTGCTGATTCAAGTCAGGCCTCTCCGTCTTCTACTACTACTGCTTCCAAAACTATTGTCACTGATGATGAGTTCTCTCTTGCTAAGGTATTACTCTTTATGCTTCTGTTTTTTTTTTGGTCTGGTTTTAATTTGTGTCGAACTGATTTCCTTCATTAAATTCGTTGTAAAAATTTCAGTGAAATAGACCCATTGTGCTATTTTTTTCTAAACTTGAGGTTTTTACTGTTGTTTATGATAATATTTGCATAATTAATTGGTTTTTTTATCAACTAAAGAACATATTGGCGTCAAGGGACTGGGTTTAGGTGTTATGGATTTGAAGTTGTTCTTGTTTTTTAGTAATTTATTGCTGTGGTTTGCCAATTTTATCAATTTAAAGTAATAGGGTTACCAAAACTAGAAACTTATTTCTATGAAAACTGTATTAGAAAATAAAATGCTGATAAATGATGGTTTTTAGGCACTATATGTTGGGGTTTTTAGAGTAAATTTTGCAATTGTGGTATCTGGCATTGTAAGGCAACTTCCAGAGAATAAAATTGACTATCATTACTTTGGATTGTAAATGAGATTTGTGAAGAGATAAGGAGGCTTTATAGAATGTTTACTCCTTCAGGACTAGAAATTACAAATACTGTTGATAGGCACGAACAGTTTTCTTACCTTTATGGGGTTTAAGTCCAAGGTGACATGAGTATTATCATTTGCAATTGCAAAAAGAGTATTTGTTAAGTGCTTGTTGACAAATTCTTATTTCAACTGTTGTATTTTGCTGTTCATTACACTATAAATGACGGTGGTTGGGCTACACTCATTTGTTGTAATTGTCAAGTATGTAAACTGTAGTTTTGTTAATAGGTGATCAAAGGTGTTGTGTGATGCCATATTTTAAGGATAAGCACTGGTAAGCTTTTGGGTTAGATTCTTAGATGCTAACACACTGACTTCTTTTGTCACTTATGTTGTTCTCTGTTGATCAGATCAGTGATGAAACTGTCTTCCATAGTTTCAAGGTTAATGGGATGCAGAGTTTGTTTTTGGAGGAGCCATTTATTGTGCATTGTAGTTTTGTTGGCAAACTCCCAGTGATAACTACTAGCCAAACATTCCCCTCCTCTTCTTTAGTCTAATCACTTATCTGAATATGCTTTGGCTAAGACTTGATGCAAGCCTGTTTACTGCATAAGTTTTAGTAAACCTGGTGTCCTCATCTATATGTTCTGATTAACGAAATTATAGTGTTTTCTATTGTTTGCAGGTCTCATTTGGTGTTATTGGACTGGGATTTGGGATTTCGCTCCTGTCGTGAGTTATTTTCCCTTTGATTGTACCTAAGTAATCTAAAGTGACTGCTTGCCATGATTTGTGCTTGATTTACAGGTATGGTTTTGGGGCTTACTTTAACATCCTTCCAGGATCTGAATGGTCAGCGATAATGCTAACATATGGCTTCCCTCTCGCAATAATTGGTATGGCTCTCAAGGTAAAAGTTTTCTTTTCATTATGACTGGGATTTTATGATACTCATGTCATAGACTATTTATTCTGTATTTTTAACTTTCTTATTGGAGATCATTTGGAGATTAAGGTAGGAAGCATGAAGAATAATGCACGCCTCTCGAAACATATTAGTTCTTCGTGTTTGTTTTGCATAACCTGTTTCCTTAAGTTGATATCTGCCCATGTGTGTCTGGTTACAGATGGTTCCTTAGATTTGCTTTCAAAGGATGGCTTTAAAAACCATAATGGAGTGCTTGAATTAAATGACATATACGGTTTATTTAATTGGTATCCTTTTACTGCTGTGCAGTATGCAGAACTGAAGCCAGTGCCATGCTTGACTTATTCCGATGCTGAGATGTCAAGAGAAAAATGTGCCACTCCAATCCTTAAACAGGTATTTTCAGCATCCGGACACAGAATGTCAGAAATTAATTTCAATTATCTCTTTTTCTTATTTATTCTAAGATTTCTTCTCATTAAACTCCTAACTCTAGAGAAAATCTGATAATATGATTGGACATCTCATCCAGACTTAGTCTTCTCGTACTAGGGTGAATATTAGCTTTCTTCAACAAATCTTTCTTAGCCAGTTAGTTTCCATCATGGTATTATTTAGAGTCATAGATTTGACTTTATTCACAATTGCAATTCTATTCGACCTGGTATGTGGTTAAGGTAAACAGGGACAACTTTTGCTTAATGCTGGACCAATTTCGAAGTCCTAAATTAAAAGCATGTCAGTGAAATAGGAAAAGATACTTAAACTTAGATTTGTCTTTACCACCTAGGCTCAGCTTCATTACTCGTTCCTTGCCATTATTTTAGCATCTCTAAAATTCAGGATTAATGTGCATAGTATATTATGCTCTAGAGAGTTAAAGATTTAACATGGCATCCCTTTCAGGCTTGTAATATATTGTTGGATAATATAATCTTCATTGTGAAGTTTCTTCCTGTAATAACGTTGTGCTATGTAGTTGTTTTATGCAATGATGCAAAACCTTATAGCGTTTTACATTGCTCTTCCATAAAATAACCTGTTCTTATACTGACTGCAGACACCTTTACCAGATGTAGTCTATACTATAATAATGCTTGCACAACTATGATACTCTTTCACATTTTGAATATAGGGTGACATCTGGAATTACTTCTTTTTTTTATCTCTTTAATCAGGTCAGGAATGATGTTATAAGATATCGATATGGAGACGAGCAGCATTTGGATGAGGCATTGAAACGAATTTTCCAGTATGGTCTGGTATGCTGCAAATGACTATTATTTAATAGTATCTGGTGCATGTTTTCTGGATTATCTTCTTGATCAATGAAACAGGATTAATTTTGTTTTAAAGTCCCTGCTTACATACTATCTTATGCTTCCATGTTCTGCAGTGTATATTCAAGGCAATAAGGCATCTTAGGTTCTACTGCTCACACTTCTTTTTTAATCCTGCTTGTGTATATATAAAATTTTAGAGAAAAAATTCTCTATCTGATGTTTGATAATTAATGCACTTGAAAAATCTCTTCCTGGTTTTTGCGATCATGAATATTCCGAAAATCTCATCTTAGGGAAGAGAATTTCCTTTCTTATACTTGTGAACAGGGGACAGGGGACTGGAACCAATGATTACCGGATTTTTTCTTTATTATTGTTTTGGATCAGTCATCACAAACCAAGCATTTGTTTCAGAAGGCCATGTGGTGTGTTAACTTTAACATTGGCCAAGATACATTAGCTCAAGGACAGTTTCTGGTCACTTGACAAACTATTGCTTGAATTTGTTTGGTTGATGTACCCTTTTATATAGTCCATTTAATTGATGACAAAGTGAAACCAAATTCTTCTCCAAGAATAGAAAAGGAACTTCTCTCACATCTGAGAATATGAATTCCGGTATATGATCTGGCATTTTGTGTATTTGGTGCATTTATTTAAAAAGGAGATAATTTATATTATTCATGTTCTTGTAACTTCATCATCATGTGCTTTGCCTTGAATTTCAGGGTGGAGGAATTCCGAGGCGGAATGCACCTATTCTGCAGATGATCCGTGAAGAAGTATGCTCCTTCAATACATATTAAACTCTAAAAACAAAACATACTGATTATTGTATCCTACAAGAACTTTCTGATTGACAGTCATTGGCTGCCAAAACATACTGATTATCGCATCCTTCAAGAACTTTCTGATTGACACTGTCATTGGCTGCAAAACATACTGATTATCGCATCCTACAAGAACTTTCTGATGGACACCGTCATTGGCTGCAACTTCTTGGGGTCATATATAATTGGAATGCAACTTATGTGATGGTTCACCAGATTCTTTTGATTGGTCATCTACAAGCATAATTTATTAGTCAAGAGATGTTGAATTGCTTAGAACCCTGAAATTTTGATGTCTGTTTCATTATGCTGCTAGGTTTTTTCTGATAGGTGGACGCATGACTTGTTTTTTAAAAATAAAAATAGCCCTTTTGTTCCCCTTCTCTCTGACTGATTCTGTAACTAAAATGATTTTAGAGAACTATACCTTGAAACCAATTGAACCAAACCTTGCTTCCTAAATACTGTTCGGATATGTGAATGAGACTCTTTGTTGACTTTGTCGCAGGTCACAGAGGATGGTAAATACTGTCTAGTCCTGGTCTTCGAGGCGAAGGCTTTGCAGTTGTCAGACTTTGAAAAAAGACAGGTAAAAATTGCACGAGGTTCACTAGAAGTTAAGCATTTTAGTGTTTGGTAAAATTTATATATATATATATATATATAAATTATTATAAAGCTTGTGTAAGAGTTCTTGGTTGTCTTGAATTCCACCTTGCAATTGCATTTATATCATTAATTTCAGAAGACATTAAAGAATAATGGCATGCTGATTCTTTAATCTCAAATAATGTTTTCAGGGAAAATTCACTTCATTCTTTGGACCAGATATCACAGCTGAAATTGGTAAGAGCTACATGTAATGCTTTGGTGTAAACATATGCTTTTGGAAAGCTTTCAAAGGAAGCAATAGCTTGGAATTCTTTATGTAGTGAATTGCGGAGTCATGCTAATCAATAATGATTTGCAGGGAAAGGAGAAAACAATCTATACGAAGTTCGACTTATTTCCAACTTAAACGCCAACGCATCACCTTCATGAAGTGCTTCGTGGTATCATCTCGCTCTGCTATCTGCTTGGTCTTTTCTTCTTATTCATATACTCCCTTGTGAAAATTTTGTGTAACGATGTTTAGATTTAGTTTGTCACTATTTTTTTTCTTTTTTTCTTTTTTTTGTAAACCATAACATCTTGGAGAAATATATACATGCTAC
Organism: Populus tomentosa; assembly: GCA_018804465.1. Taxonomy (NCBI): domain Eukaryota; kingdom Viridiplantae; phylum Streptophyta; class Magnoliopsida; order Malpighiales; family Salicaceae; genus Populus; species Populus tomentosa. The sequence goes on from CM031975.1 coordinate 8,459,582, forward strand.
ATATAACCTCAAATGAAAGCCAGAAGTATTTCGTTTTACACAAATCTGTTCTGTAAGCAATGTGCAAACCTAACAGGGTTTTCACCATATGGTACCCCCCTACATTCAGTGCGAAGAGATTGCTAAATTCTAGATGCCTAGCCGCATTGCTCCCTTGTCACCCTCCTCTACCGATGTATTGTTAGTTATGGTTTCACCTACTTGAAGAGAACACAAGAAAAACAATGTTCTTTAGTGTACCTCTTGCTTGCTAACTCTTTTTTCTTTCTGCGAAAAAGGCAGAAATAAATGCAGTTCATGTAGAGTATACTGAAGCTTTTGCGCAAGTGTTTTCAGAAAGGGTCAAGTGAGATTGCAATGTATGACTTGCATGACAATTTTTCCGAAGAAAATCAAGTTGCATTGAGCAAACAAGATTATCTATGTATATATAGTAGTTTCCGCAATGATTATGAATTGGCCTGATGCATATTCTAGCAATTAAGTCATTTTTAAAAGCAATATTAAACTACTAAGAAAGAACAAGGCAGCTGTAACATAAACAAATCACCGTAAGTCTTCCACTAGTTTAGAGAATCTCAGACACAAATTTAGGACGATAGAGAGTGTTAGAACTCTCTTTTCTTGTGTTAGAGGATTTATTCATTGATTTTAACTACTAGTATAAGATGTAGGATGTTAAACACTTGGGTTTTTAAACATATACATAGAAACGTGTTTGGTTTTGCACTTTCAAAATAGAAAATATTGATAAACATGACTCTTTTATCTCCATTGTACATGTCTCTTATGTTCCGAGACAAAAAAAAAATCTTAAAAATATCCCATCAGAGGACTTTTTGAGTTGTATATGGTGTATAGCTGCATAATTGTAATAAAAACAAGAGCAGACATGAAATGAATGACATCTCATTTTCATTTTTTCTCGATGTTTCTTCATCAATCATATATCTATTCATCTTCAAACAGGTGTAGGGTAAAATTCTTCCCATGAATTATTAATGGTGAGTTCTATGTGTGTGGAGGAGAAAGAAGAATCTTTCCATTCTAAAGCCGTAAACAGAGGAGTTCACGTGAACCCAAAAGCTGTCAGCCATTTTCAGAGACAAGGAACAAAACATTACATCACTAACTACAACAAAAGACTCATGGAAAAAAACACAAACAACGTAGGACACTGTCTTTCATCTCTGTCCATTCATGGTTGCCGTCAATTAATCCCACCTCCCACGTACAAAATGTCTTCGAAGAGAGAATCTTGAAACCCCCTCAATCCAATATACTATTTTATCATCTCTAGCTCTCCTTTTTAGCGCCCTTCAAGTTTAAAAAGAAAATATTTTTCTTTCTTGGTTTGCTCTTCTCCCTGTGCCTTTTTCTCATCCATGACAAGCATCCACCTTGCTTGCTGATGCTGCACCTCCACACTTGCTCATCAATTTTTTCCTGCTTTTCCTCTTTATCACTCTCTCTTTTCGTCTTTTCTTCTTTCCCTCTTGTTCCTCTCACCTGGACCTGCATCTTCCCAAGCATTCATCATATTATGCACCATTGTGTCATCATCTATATGGTAGCCTTTCCTTTTTCCATTATGATTTTGTATCTGGTTTTGCCAAATTTGGAAATATTAAGCTACTTCATCAAAAAATTTATTTCTAAAAGTAACAAGAATCTATTACTTCAGCCTACCTGAGTGTTTTGACTCGTGAATAATGCTATAGAATAATACACAGTGTTGCGGGCTAGCAGCTAGGATCAAAACAAGGATAGTTATGTAGCCCAAGTTTAATAATGGATTAAAATAAGAACGACTTCTCCATAATTATTGTCCTACAAAGATAACAAATGTGATTATCCTGGAGAGATCTAATGCTCTGAGATTTGATTAACTCTAACTGAGACCAGGCAAAAAAAAAAGTTACACTCCAGTCTTGACTCACCAAGTCTGAGCTCAACTTTTGTATAACCTAGCCCCCCCTCCCCTCCCTCACCCCACCTAACTTCTGGTGTAATAACAAAGCTTAATGTCTCAGAAACCCTCTACCATGGCTGAATACTAAGCATCTCCCCTCTAACTCTAACAACTAGCCACTAATGTGTATAGACTTATCGAAATTAACATGAGATTTGCCATGGAATTCATGGCTATGAGCACCTGAAGAGCATTACTGTATTAGTCATTATTTTACCAATACCATTCAATTCAGTGTATCACGCACACCACAATACCTAAAGATTGCAAAGACTAAAGAGGTGTCAGTGTCACATTATCCAAACTTGCTTGTACAAGTTTACTACAACAGTGTAATGTCAAGATCCAATAGTGGCGTGTCTTCATTGGACGTAAATGATGATAGCAATCATGTAGAATTTTTGTATCCCATGATACCACTATTTTGTGATCCAGCCCTGAAACACAGGCTATTATGTCCAAAAAGAAGGGAAAGAGGCAGTGAAATGCTACTTTCATTGAGAACCCCAAAGAATCAAAACTAAAGAAACAAAAAAGAAAAAGGAATTGAAAGCATCTTCAGTGGCACCATATACAACAAAGAGAAGAGGAGCGCTAAAGAACACAGGAGGAATTCATGCAAGTGTGATTAAAGAACAAAAGGAGGGAGAAAAGGTAGTGTAGATAATCTCCTTTGAGAATTGCTTCTCACTTGTGTTGAACATCCAAAAGAGGCTCTAAATGGAAAAACAAGAAAGCAGGAAAAGAGCTTTTCCTGCCAGAAAAATGTTTCTGAAAATCATAGATGAAACAACTAATGTTAAAATTCTGAAGATCAAAATTTATAGCCAGAGTTATAAAGAAAAGATCATGATTCTGGAAGGGGAAATAGCAGCTAAAAAAAAAAAGCAGCAGTCAAAACTTATGTTCAGAAATGCGAAGGAGACAAAACTGTTCAGCAAGAAAAACTTGCCTGCTCTTCAGCTTTCAACCTTGAAATAGTGAATATAAATGAGTATCGTGAACTGAAATTACTTGAAAAACATACCTGTTCTTCAGCTTTCGACTTTGAATTACAATTAGGCGAATCTCCACCTTGTATTTCGCATCTCTTTCTCTCTGTAATCGAAGGCGTTGAAGCTGGACTAGGACTGCTTGATGAAGAACTAAGGTCAGGAGGAGTACTTTGAGTCCCAACATCTCTAGTACTCAACAAGCCCTCCATTGTATTTTCTACAAACAAAAAATCCTGAACCAACTCAAAAACAACCTTTTTTCTTCAATTTCTTTAGAAAAAAACAGCAGCAAGTATTCAAATTATAACCTTTAATTGGAAAATGATTAACAATATCATCATGTGTAGCAATAGTTGTAGTCTTTGTATGGATTTGCTGCGAATGATTAGAGTAAACAAGAGGTGCAGACATTGTAATTCTGTTTGTTAAGTTCCATAACGATCTTCCACTTAGTGTTTTAGCTGATAAACACTCCATTGGAACCTCTCCTGAAAGTGGATTACATATATATTTTTCTGCTTCGTTCCATTTGGGATTTAAAGCAAATCCACCTGGTAACAAGCATTCCCATTTGTTATAATACCCTGACCTGGCCTGCAATGCTGCATAAAAAAAGAACAGAAAACAACAATCAAAATCACTAATCGTGACGCATAATGCAAATAATTACTCCCATAGAAAGCTTAGTGACTATTTGCATTGTCACTGCATACTAATTACCTTTAAGAGCAGTGGTGAATGAGTATGTTGAAGGGTCAATCTCTTCTGAAAACATTAAGATAGGATGGATTAGTCAATTGATAGCACTAATTAATAAAAAAGAAAAGCAAGTCTTGCTTTAAAAAAAAGGGGGGATAAGAGTACTAGCAACCTCTTAAGGAGTAGCCAGGAGATGAGGCAGTGCTGGAAATGGTAATGTTTGATCTAAAAGACCTCGCATCTTCTCTAAAACTTCTGATATATGATCCTGAAAACCTTCTTCTTGATCTCGTGTTTTCACGGCTGGTTTGAGCCTTGAATGCCCACTCTCTCAAATTGAACTCAGTTTCGTCTCCTCGTTGAGAAATAGTGTAGGGAGATTGCTCTAATGTGGAAGCCATGAATGAGTCTTGAATTCACATTACACAAGTTGAAATATGCGAAGGCTGTAATTAGTTATAAAGTCTTTAGCTAGCTGTACATGTGTTCTTGGCTTCTCAACTTGGTGCAGGTTTTTTCAGCGCAAGAATCTTGTAAGAAATTTACCTGTGCCACATCAGCGGATGAGCCAAGCAACAACTTACCAAAGACTTTTTTTTTGTTTTTTTTTGTTTTTTTATAAAGCACCAGTCTTGAATTCAAAAAAAAAAAAAAGATAGCTCATTTGTTTTACATTAAATTGTTTAATTTAATTCCCAAAAAATATTTGGCCAAGGGTCGTTATTGTATTTCCAAAAACAATAGGTTGACAATCAAGTTGCTACAGTACAAAAGAAACTAAAAGGAATTCAAATTTGTTACTGTATCACTATAGATTCAAACAGTAAAATTAAATTATAATTTTACCTCTGTAAACAGAAAACAATTAGCATTGAATGCAAGGGTATAATAGTTTTCTTGTTGTTACTTGCATAGTAAAATAACTAGTTTGTTCTCTAAGATAAAAAAAAATAAAATATTTGAACACTATTTAGAAATACGATGCAAATTATGTTTTTTAAAAATTTAATTTTTTTGCTAAAAATTAATTTTTTTTATGTTTTAGATTGTTTTGATATACTGATCTCAAAAATAATTTTTAAAAAATAAAAAATATATAATTTTGATATATTTCAATACAAAAAATATTTTAAAAAATAATTGCAATCAATCTCTCAAATAGGTTTTTACATAAAAAACTTACCTGGTGAACTTTTGGTTTCTTCATTTTAGTTTTACAATAAAATAATTATAATGTCCTTGAATTAGAATTGTCTTTGTCTTAGATTAAGAGGGTGTTTTTATTATTATTGTTGTTATTATTATTATTATTATTATATCATCAAATTAATTGAGGTTTCACTTGACTCTCATATTTTATTTTATTTTTATAAAAATATTATCATCTAAACTTTTTTTTCATGTTTAAAAAAATGAGTTCAAACCACGTGTGTATCATTACCACCAAACAAACAAGTATTTAGCATAAAAGAAGATAAACCTATTATATCCGTTGCAATTTTGGGTGCTGATTTTGATGCACTTGTTATAACCTATCTTTAATCTTTTTTATTTCAATAATTTATTTATATTTATATGATTTCTTTGTTTTTCTAGTTTTTATTCTTTTCAATGAGAAAATTGAATGAAACAATAATAAAATGAGAATTAAAAAAATCATGAGCGTAGAGAAAATTGATGTAAAAAAATTCAAAAAAAAATGTGAGTAAATAAATAAAATAAAATAAGAGAAAATAAATAAATAAATATGAGTTGGTTATCCTCCATTTATTTTTGATTACCCAATTAGCTTTATTGGATAACTTAATCATGCTTAAAGGATATTCCAAATACTTGAACTAAACAGAAAAACTCCATTTTAGATAACCAAGAACATAGCTAAAAAATCCAACCATATACACATAAAATAAAGAATTAGAAGGATTTAATCTTGAGGGGTGTAACTTAACTAGTTAAACTCTAAATTTACTCTCTAGATGTCATAAGTTCGAGTCCCACAAACCTCATGGTCACTAAAAGCTTGTATGATCGTTAACTTCAAAGCCCATGAGATTACTAAAGGTAAGTATAAACTAGCCCGAACACCTACATTAAAAAATCGAAAAGAAGAAGAAGAAGAAGAAGAAAAAGGATATGAGAAGCTATTTTATTGAAAAGCTTCATATAGGATAAGGATAAAACTAGGTATAAACCCAACTAGGTACACATTTGATGAAGCTTGAAAAGTACCTAGATTAGGAATCAAAGAACATAGATAGATTCATTCGATTGAATTCTCGAAGATGGTCAAAAATAAGTTGTACTTTATTTTTGAAAGATTTTACTGTCAATATCTTAATTAAAAAAATAATTATAATAACAGAGACAGATTTTCAATCCATCCAAACCCGAAAGGAAAAGGAATCTTAAACAAAAAGGGTTGAAAAATCTTAAACTTAGATTAATACAGAGAGAGACGCAGATGAAAGAAAAATATTCCTTTTGTTTTTCATTAACAGGTAGTATGTACATTGTGTATATTTAAACACAAACATTTATAACTGCATCCTATACTTTAGCTATTCAAAACTCAAAAATATTATCACAATTGTAACAGAGTTGTTGCTGCAGGATATTAGGGATAGTCATCATGTTTTGACTAAGTTTATCTTGGGATCAGATTTATCTTCAACAGGATCAGAGTTATCTCCAACACGCCCCCTCAACTGAATGGGCAAATCCTGAACATGAAAGTTGTCATGCAGAAGCTGAAAACGAGTAGAGGACAAAGACTTGGTTAATAAATCAGCAAATTGCTGCTTTGTAGAGAGAAATGAGACCTGAAGTTTATTTGCCAAGACTTAATCCCGTACATAGTGAAAATCTATTTCAATATGTTTAGTTCTTGCATGGAAGATTGGATTAGAGGACAAATATGTTGCACCAATATTATCACACCATAACTATGGACTGGTTGGCAAAGGGAACCGTAGATCATGGAGAATGGATTGGATCCAATGTAATTCAGCTGTTGTGTTGGATAGTGATTTGTATTCTAACTCAGTACTGCTGCGAGCAACAGTTTGTTGCTGTTGACAACTCCAACTGATAAGATTAAAGCCATGGAAAATACAATACGCCCCACTACTACACCTGTCATCTTTATCGGCAGCCCAGTCGGCATCACTGTATGCATGGAGAGAATGATCTGATAGAGTTGTGAAATGAAGGCCATAATCCACTATATTTTTGAGATATCTAAGAATTCTTTTGACAGCTTGCCAGTGTGGATCTTTAGGTTGATGCATGAATTTGCTTACACGATGGACTGCGAAAGCAATATCCGGGCGAGTGAAACCCAAGTAGTGTAAAGCACCAACTGTGCTTCTATAAAGTTGTGAATCAGAAAAATCTGCACCTTCAAACTTAGATAAGTGGCAAGTTATACTCATAGGAGTTGTACATAGCTTGGCTTCATGCATATTAACTTTCTGTAATAAATTGGCAACATACTTTCGTTGAGTGAGAAAGAGATCAGGCCCCTCAAACAATGCTTCTACATCAAGAAAATCTGACAGGATGCCTAAGTCTTTGACAGGGAAGACATCACAAAGCCGCTGGATGAAGGCATTAATTTCAGTTGAAGAGGATCCGGTGATGATGATATCATCAACATATATAAGGATGAAGATAGAGTAGGCGGGCTGATGAAGTGTGAATAAATATGTATCTGCTTTAGAACCAACAAATCCCAGCTGCTGCAATGTTTTTATTAAGCGAGAGAACCAGGCTCACAGTGCTTGTTTAAGACCATATAAGCTCTTTTTAAGGCAGTACATATAATGAGGAAAGTCGGGATGAACATAGCCTTGAGGTTGTTGCATATAAACTTCCTCCTGAAGTTGGCCATGTAAGAATGCATTTTGTATATCTATTTGAGGAATGGTCCACTGTTGTGTAATTGCTAAAGACAATACCAAGCGTATAGTATTTGCTTTAACCACTGGACTAAAAGTTTCCGTGAAGTCCAGACCTGGTTGTTGATGGTAACCTTTAGCCACTAGTCGCGCTTTAAAATGCTCAAGATTGTCGTCTGCATTGCGTTTTACGCAGAACACCCATTTACTTCCAACAATATTTGTATCTTGTGTAGGAGAGACAAGATCCCAAATGCCATTGGTTATAAGGGCGTTGAACTCAACGTTCATAGCATCACGCCAGTGGTGATGTTTGTTGGCTTCAAAGAAGCAAGAAGGTTCTGCATCAGAGGAAACATGATTAGTTAAGAAACATTGAGGGAGTGGATATCGGGCTATACCAACATAAGGGGTCTTTGGCTTGAGAGATTGTGTTTGTGATCTAGTAATCATCCGGCGTGGCATCAGATTATCATTGGAAAGTGGAGATTCTACAACAATATTGAAGTGCAGAGAGGTTTCCCGAACTGGTGTAGTAATACTGACACGACCAAAAGATTGATGTCTTCTCCCAAGTGTAGGAGTGTCGAAGTAATAAATAACCCGGCAAGATCGGGGTCGAACCACAGAGAGGTTAATTGTATAAATTATAAATAACAAGACAACAACAACAATAATAATAACAATAATAGTAATAGTAGTAGTAATAATAATAATAATAATAATAATACTCAATACGTGGCGTTGTTATACCTGAGAATGATCTAAAAGATCGGGTCACAGGTTTCCAGCCTATATACTGAGTTTATGAAAAGATCAAAGAGATATATTATATAATATAAACAGATTTCTGATGCGAATGAATAAGGCAAGATCAACAATATCAGGATCCTTGATCAAACACAGAGCATACTTAACGTACATAAAATATAACAAGAATATAAATAATAATAATAATACTAATAATAATACTAATAATAATAATAATAATAATAACAATAAAAAGACGAGGAGGAGGAAGAGACAATAATAACAACAACAATAATAACAATAACAACAATAATAATAACAAAAATAAGAAAAGCAGGAAGAAATTAATGAGAACTTTGAGATGGAAGATTAATGTAAGGATTAAATAATAATAAAGACAAATGTCAAGGTTAGAGGATCCACCAATGGTATTTCAAACAAGTATAGTATAAACTCTTATTACTCAATTTGAAAACCACACACGAAGGAGATTCCAGTCGGATGATTTGTCATTAATAGCTCATTATAAATTATTAACATGATCATATTAATTATCTTCATAACACCAAACTTTTAAATATTGTCAGGAATTCATGATGTTAACTGATGTTAACAACAAATCAAGTACCTTTCATAGCCCCAGGTGTAGGTAATACCATACGGTTGGGTTATGAGAGTGCCAAGCATTTGTTGTACCAAGTATTATACAACACAAATTTAGATTAACCATTTAACAAGCAAGGTATTAAGAATTAGTAAGATAAAAAGATAAGACATGTTAATATTAAACATTAAGGTCCATATTGAGTTTACACCATACTTGTTCTTACACCATTAGTGTAACCTTTTCACCTTGACATAATAAACTTAGCTAAACATAATGAAGAAGAAAAACATAAATAAATAAAACAAGAACATAAATAAAATACAAGTTAACTAAGGAAAGGAAAGGAAATGAAAAGCATAAACAAGAAATTAATAAAAGCAAAGCTTAAGAATTACAAAAAATATAAAGAGAGAAATAAAGAGCATGAACTTGATCTGAACAACCAAGCCCCTAAATACATGGCAAATGCCTCCTTTTATAGGCCAAAATTCGGAATTATTGCTTTGATGACTCATTGTTGAGTGGGTGGCCAACTTTTGACTTAGTAAAAATCCTTATCATCTTGTCTAAATAAAACAAAAATGCTAGCATCAGAACTGGGTCCAGATGTCCAAATGAAAGTTCTGCGAAATTCTCTCAGCTTTCCAGCAAAAAAAAAATGAGGTCATTTGGACTTCTAGAACTCAAGATATGGGCTGAACACTGAATAGTGTTTGGGCTGCAGGACAGCTTCGGACTTCTCCGTTGTTGCTATTATTTGGACTTGAAAACGGCCTTCTTAGATCTAGATGTCCAAATGAAAGTTGTAGGCCTATGTCTTATCAAATCTCTGTAAAAATTTCAGATCATTTGGATATCTAGAACTCGAGATATGACCCAATTACCGAACAGTGTTCCAGTTTGGACTGCACCAACATCTCTTTTCTAAGCTTCACCCTTCTTTATCTTCAAAATTTCAGTAGTTGAATTCATCAATCAATCCTTTGATTTATGTGATATGCCTGCATTTAAGATGAACATTTACCATATATTAGGGTAATTTATAATATTAGACTTGTTATTATAAAACATGCTTTAGTTAAGGAGTTATTGATACTTTAAGTGCAAAATGATGATATAAACCCTTGATAAACATGCACTTTTAAGTACTAATCACACCCCCCAACCAGCTTATTACTAGTCCCTAGTAATCAAAGCGTTAAAATAGAAAAACAATTTGCAAGTTCCACAAAGCAAGGCATTCATCATTCAACTTCCATTAATCTATCCAGATAAACAAACTCTCATTTCTGCTTCATATTTCTTAAACAAGATATTAATAAATCTTCTTTTTATGTGCTCAATGTATGAAAACATATATGATGGGGCTATTGTTGGAAGAAAACAATATGATGTTCTAATGTTTAAGGTTAACTTCCTTGGGTTGGGATCATTTTTCTTCTTTTTTTTTTTTCTTTTTTTCTATTTACACATACAACTTAAAACACAATGCATCTTTAACCCATGTAACGAGCTTTAGGCTAATGACTCCCAGACCAGTTGGTCTTAGGGCATTAGGTGTTGAGACACCTCTACGAGCTTAGCAACTCGGGTTGCAGATACTGATACGTAGATAGTGCAATGTTTGATTCCCTTAAGCTTTTCTCCTTAACCCATGTAACAAGCTTTGGGCCAATAACTCCCAAGTCAATTGACTTTAGGGTATTAAGTGTTAAAACACCCCTTCGGGCTTAATTGCTTAGGTTAGGGAGGCTACGAAACCAAACTTATCTACGTTTTTATTCATCATTATTATCACAATTTTTTTTTTGTTTTTTTTTTCTTTTTGTTTTTTTTTTATGCAAATTATGTACTATCCCTTTCCCTTAGTTATTACCTTTAACAAAAGAACATAAATAATGTAATAATCCAATGTGCAACCCACAATCATATGTTAAAGCGTGTGTGTGTGAAAATGAAGATTCAAGAATACTTGTTAAATGAGCATATGAGCAGAATCAAGTGTTAACAATATGAGAGTTTGTAGACTTAGATATTTCAAGAAGTATTATGATAGACCCTGTTAAGAATGTTTACTAAGATGCGTCTCAAGAGTCACTTTAACAAAAGAACTCCTTTTACTCTGCCATCCTAGCAACAACAGTTTTGCAAATAGTTTATGAAATAGAAAACACAATTTTTATTTTTTTATTTTTTACTACTACTCTTTCCCCCCAACCAAAATGAGACATTGTCCTCAATGTTTTAAGGTAGAAAGATAGAGTATAGAAGACATCACCTGAAATAACGAACACTGACAAACCTGAAACACACTTAAACAAATAGAAGAAACAACAAAACACAATAATAAAACCAAAAGACACAAAGTTTTTACAAACAAAGGCTCAAATCCAATCTAAGCTTTTTACGGCTTTCCTGAGTTGACCAATTTATGCGACTCATGGAGGGATTAATTACAGGGATGAAAGATTGTAGTTGGTCAATCAATTGTTCAGCAGTAGCAGCAGAGATTATGATTTGTCGTGCTGAAGATGTTAGAAACTCCTGTTCCACAGCATGATCAAGAAAAGACAACAACTTATCATAAAAACCATTAACATTTAACAAACCTATGGGTTTATGGTGAATGTGCAGTTGGGCCCAAGAGGAAATATGAAAGATCTCTTCTAATGTGCCCAGACCACCTGGTAAGGCAATGAAGGCATCAGCATGGTTAAACATTGCATTCAGTCGATCAGACATTGTGGGGACTTGTAATTCCTCTCCAATTGTTTTTCCAATGATGTCCCCTTGTGCTAAAGCTTTGGGGACAATCCCCAAAACTTGACTACCTCCTACAGATGCAGCTATTGACACTCCCCCCATTAACCCAAGGCTACCTCCTCCATACACTAAATGAATCTTTCGCTCAGCTAGTACCTGACCAAGATGATTTGCTGATTCTAAAAACTCTTTTTCTTTCCCGGGACTGGATCCACCAAAAACACAAATTTTGTTTATGTGATTACTTGAGGAACCTGCCATTTCTACACACGTCTGTATTTGATGAATGTATGGGTTGAGTAGAAATAAAAGGAAGGAAGAGAAGAATTTATAGATGAGAAATTGAAAATGCAATCATACCACCTATATGTAGGCCAGCTGTAGTCGCACACACATACAGACACACACACACACTCTCTCTCTCTCTCTTTATTAATTATTTATTTTGAAAAAGCATATATATGTACAGGTAGTTGTGATTATGGCTCACATCTTCCCTTGGTTTTACGTCCAAGAACGGCTTAAACGCCCTCTATGGGTCGGGGATAGGCTTCCCATCCAGTTTTCTTAAAAACTGGCAAACAGGGTCTTTTTTAGTCAGATTCCCAAGACTAAGTCGAGCATGTTCTTTATGGAATTGGGGCCATAAATCATAAATTGCACGATGCACATCTCCACTAGGGTGCGTCTCAAGAGTCAATAGAAAATTATCTAAAGACCCCTTACTCAGGCCATCCTTAATGAATTGTATTTTATCTTCACGGTTTACAGATACCATTCCTAAAGAACGACATGTCGCATTACAAGTCCATCTAGCACATCGGTGACAGACTTTCAGTCGTTTTGCACGACGTTTCTTCGCAAAAGTGCTTTTACCTGTTCCAGGCATGTATGAAATGAAAGAATTAGAGGACTCACCTGATAATCGGACCTTTGCTTCAATCAGCCAGCGAATATCTTCAGGAATTCCATGGTTCATTAACAACCTCAATCTTGCACATCTAGCACGGTAAATTTTTGTAATCGCATTCTGAGGCAGAGCGGGAAAATACTTTTTCAATTTTTCAAGAGTGGTGTCCATTTTCAACTGAGAATTGGGGGAGAGATTCAAAGAAAGAAGAAAGAGCAGAGAATTGCACAATTATATACACAGATATCAGTTATCATGGGAAACTGAAAGAACCGACTTAAAAGTCACGGAGTACCGTTATCCGCCATTTGACCGGGGTGAGAGAAACTAGCAAAATAAAAGATATACCAAAACAAACACAAAACAATGTGAGAAAAAGAATCAATCTTTATATACAGGATCACTCAATTCAATAGAGTCATTTTCAACTGAAAAATTGTCAAAATAAACTTTCAACCGATGCCCATTTACCTTGAAAACATTGCCATTCTTTGGATTTTCGATATCACAGGCCCCATATGGATACACATATTTCACAATAAAAGGACCACTCCATCTTGATCTTAGTTTTCCAGGAAATAAATGGAGTCGAGAATTATAAAGCAAGACTTTTTGACCAACATTGAATGTTTTTCGCAGAATTTTCTTATCATGAAACTCTTTGATTCTTGCTTTATGAATTCTTGAATTGTCATATGCATCATTTCTTATTTCCTCAAGCTCATTTATTTGCAATTTTCGCAGCTGACTAGCATCATCAATGTTTGAATTGAAAGCTTTGATAGCCCAATAAGCTTTATGTTCAATTTCCACAGGCAAGTGACAAGGTTTTCCATAGACTAGTCTATAAGGTGACATACCTAATGATGTTTTATATGCAGTTCGATAAGCCCAAAGTGCATCATTAAGTCTTAAAGACCAGTCTTTCCGATTAGGGTTCACCGTTTTCTCCAAGATTTGTTTGATCTCCCTATTAGCAAGTTCTACTTGTCCACTCGTCTGAGGGTGATAAGGGGTGGCAACTTTGTGTGTGATTCCATATTTCTTCATTAAAGATTCAAATGGCTTGTTGCAGAAATGTGTTCCACCATCACTTATCATGGCTCGAGGGATTCCGAATCGACTTAAAATGTTTTCTTTCAAAAATTTTATCACTGTTTTGTGATCATTGGTTCTACTTGGAATTGCCTCTATCCATTTTGAAACATAATCTACTGCGACCAATATATACAAGAAACCAAATGATGGAGGAAATGGACCCATAAAATCTATACCCCAACAATCAAATATCTCAATGACAAGAATAGGATTTAAAGGTATCATGTGACGTTTTGAAATAGATCCCAACTTTTGACAATTTTCACAAGTCTTGCAGAATGCATGTGAGTCTTTGAACATGGTGGGCCAGTAAAATCCACTTTGTAAGATTTTTGCAGTTGTCTTTCTTGATGAGAAATGACCCCCACATGCCTCAGAATGACAAAATTTAATGACACTACTTACCTCATTGTCAGGAATGCATCTTCGAAATATTTGATCAGGACAATATTTGAATAAATAAGGGTCATCCCAATAAAAGTTCTTCACTTCGTTCAAGAACTTTCTTTTGTCTTGGGTACTCCAATGAGCTGGCAATTGTCCTGAAACAAGAAAATTAACAATATTAGCAAACCAAGGCATCATAGAGACAGAAAATAAAGATTCATCAGGAAAGTAGTCATCGATTGGTGTGATGTCAGATCTCGAATCGGTTGTCAATCTTGACAAATGATCTGCGACAACATTTTCGGTGCCTTTCTTGTCTTTGATTGTGATATCAAATTCTTGAAGTAACAAAATCCACCGTACCAATCTAGCCTTAGAATCTTTCTTAGAGAGAAGATATTTCAATGCTGCATGATCACTAAAAACAACAACAGGTGAGCCAACAAGATAAGACCTGAATTTATCACATGCAAATACTACTGCAAGTAATTCTTTTTCAGTGGTAGTGTAATTCATTTGAGCACTATTTAAAGTTTTACTTGCATAGGAAATCACATAAGGTTTCTTATCTTTTCTTTGTCCCAAGACAGCACCCACGGCATAATCACTAGCGTCACACATTATTTCAAAAGGTAATGACCAATCAGGAGGTTGAATGACAGGAGCAGAAGTAAGCAAGCTTTTAAGTTTAACAAAGGCTTTTTCACATTGTTCAGTCCATTCAAAAACAGTTTCCTTTGATAGAAGGTTACACAATGGTTTAGATATTACACTAAAATCTTTGATGAACCTTCTGTAAAAACCAGCATGTCCTAAGAATGATCTAACATCTTTAACAGATTTTGGTGTTGGTAAGTTGGCAATTAACTCAATTTTAGATTTGTCAACCTCAATTCCTGTCGATGAAACAATGTGACCAAGTACAATGCCGTTTGTTACCATAAAATGACATTTTTCCCAATTCAGTACAAGATTCTTCTCTTCACACCTGTTCAAAACCTTTTCCAAGTTAGTTAAGCAATCATCAAATGAATCACCAAAAACAGAAAAATCATCCATAAAAATCTCAAGAAAATGTTCAACCATATCACTGAATATGCTAAGCATGCATCTTTGAAACGTAGCTGGTGCATTACATAACCCAAAAGGCATTCTTCGATATGCAAAAGTACCAAATGGACATGTGAAAGTAGTCTTCTCTTGATCTTCCAATGCAATTTCAATTTGATTGTAACCTGAATAGCCATCTAGGAAACAATAAAATTCATGACCTGCAACTCTTTCGAGGATTTGATCCATGAAAGGTAAAGGGAAATGATCTTTTCTAGTCATTGAATTAAGTTTCCTATAGTCAATGCACATGCGCCAACCAGTAATAGTTCGAGTTGGAATTAACTCATTTTTCTCATTTGTTATCACAGTGACTCCAGACTTTTTGGGTACAACTTGGGTAGGACTTACCCATTTGCTGTCAGAAATAGAATAAATGATTCCATTATCTAGAAGCTTAATGACTTCATTTTTCACTACTTCTTTCATATTAGGATTAAGTCTTCGTTGCATTTCTCTAGATGGTTTAGCATTTTCCTCCAAATAAATCCTGTGTGTGCAAATCAAAGGACTAATTCCTTTAATGTCAGCTATGGTCCATCCTAATGCATTTTTGTGCATTTTCAGAGTTTGTAATAACTTACCTTCTTGATGTGCATTAAGTTTGGAAGAGATTATTACCGGAAAAGTTTCATTTTCTCCCAAAAATGAGTATTTGAGATTGACTGGTAACGGCTTCAAATCAAGTTTTGGTGGTTGAACACTTGAAGGTATAGACTCAATTGATCGTGATGGCAATTCTTCAATTTGTGGTCTCCAATTACATGCCTTTGCTTCTTCCTGAAAATAAACCATTTGCAACTCGTCAGGTTCATCAATCTCAGTTTCACTAGAAGTGGTTTGAAATTGATCATGAACTAATTTTTCAATAAAGTCCACTTCCTGTAAATCATTATCATCTCCAGGTTGCTTGCAAATGTTGAAAATATTCATCTCCAATGTCATGTTTCCAAATGATAGTTTCATCAGTCCATTCCTACAATTAATCAATGCATTAGAAGTTGCAAGAAATGGACGTCCTAAAATAACAGGAATTGAATTACATGCTTCAACAGGTTGTGTATCCAAGACAATAAAATCTACAGGGTAAATGAATTTATCAACTTGTACTAACACATCCTCAACTATTCCTCTAGGCACTTTTACAGATCTATCAGCAAGTAAAAGAGTTACAGAAGTTGGTTTTATCTCACCTAGATTGAGACTTTGAAAAACTGAATATGGAAGTAAATTCACACTAGCTCCAAGATCAAGTAAAGCTCTTTCAATTTTTTGCTCTCCAATAAAGCAAGAAATGGTAGGACAACCAGGGTCTTTATATTTCAAAGCATTATTATTCTGAAGAATAGCACTTACTTGTTCGGCTAAAAAGGCTTTCTTTTTCACATTCAGTTTTCTCTTCACAGTGCATAGATCTTTCAAAAATTTAGCATAGGAAGGTACCTGTTTAATAGCATCCAACAAAGGTATATTGATCCTTACCTGTTTGAAAATTTCAAGGATTTCAGAATTGTGATTGACTTTCCTTTGTTTGGTCATGGCATGAGGAAATGGAAGTGCTGGCGGAGAATCAGTCTTTTCTTCACAACGTTCAAATTCAACCCCTTCCTTACCCTCAGAGATTGACTCATCATCTTTCTCACAAGGTTCAAGAGTGGGTTTTTCAATAACCTTACCGCTGCGAAGAGTGATGACTGATTTGACTTGATCCATGTGTTGGCTTTCGGAACTACTTGCATTTGCATTGTATTGCCCCTTTGGATTTTGCTGTGGTTGAGATGGAAACTTACCTTTCTCTTGAAAACTGAGAGCAGATGTGAATTTTGCAAGAGCATCTTTAAAATTTGTCATGCTTTGAGTAAGTTGAGTGTTGATTGTCTCTTGCTTTTCAATGAATGCATGCAATGTTTCCTCAAGATTTCTTCTAGGAGGTGGAGCATAAGAAGGTGCATATCCATGAGAATTTTGGAAATTATGGTGTGCTTGAAACGGTGGCTGTGTAGTTTGTGCATTATTGTTATCACTCTTCCAACTGAAATTTGGGTGATTTCTCCAACCAGGATTGTATGTTTGCGAGTATGGGTTATGATTGGGCCTTTGGAAACTGTTTAAGGCATGGGCTTGTTCATGGAGACATTCCTTGAAAGAAGGCAAAGTTGGACAGTTATTAGTTGCATGTTCATTTGTTTCACAGATTTGACACACAATGTCTTGAACAGATTTTAATTGACCACTCTTTTTCAATTCTAGTGCCTCGACTTTTCTAGCTAAAGATGTAAACTTGGCTTGGAGGTCATGATCTTCCCTAAGGTTATACATACCTCCACTAGATGTATGAGGTTGGGTTTTACTTGGTGTCTCATAAGTGCCCTTAGTGTCCCAATTTTGCGCATTTTCAGCTAGCAAGTCTAAGTACTCCATTGCTTCATTAGGGTCTTTATCTTCAAAAGTTCCATTGCACATCAATTCTACCATTTGCCTATCTTTAGGTGTTAATCCTTCATAAAATTGTGAAACCAATCTCCATGTTTCAAAACCATGATGAGGGCAAGTATTAAGCAAGTCTCGATACCTATCCCAACATTGGTAAAAATGTTTCTCCTGGTTTTTGAGTGAAAGTGGTGATTTGTCTTTTGAAAGAGTTGGTTCTATGAGATGGAAAAAACTTCTTTAAAAACTGTTGTTGCATTTCATCCCAAGCACGAATGGATCCTGACCTAAGATTTTGTAGCCATGTTTTAGCTTTATCTTTTAATGAAAAAGGAAAAAGCTTTAATCGAATGATGTTCATGCTACAATTTAAGTCATTATAGGTGTTACAAACTTCTTCAAATTCTCTCAAATGCAAGTATGGATTTTCTAGATCTAAGCCATGAAAAGAAGGTAAAAGTTGAATAATGCCTGGCTTAAAATTAAAATGAGATGCATCAGGAGGGAAAACTATGCATGAGGGTGCACTTGTTCTTGTGGGATTCATGTGGTCTCTAAGTGTCCTAACACGGTTATTCTCATTATTCTCATTATTCTCATTATGAAGTAATTGGTTATCTCTTCAGCCATATTTTCTGAAAATGATGAGGATACCCTAGAAAGTCTACCACTTAGTGTACGTGACCAAACACTCATGCATGTGTAGAAAGAGAATAAAAGGAAGAAGAAAACAAAAGAAAAGAAACAACACAAAAGAAACAAAGTTAGATACAAGAAAAGTGAAAAGAAAAAAAAATACTAAAATTTGTACAAGAATTTACCTCCCCGGCAACGGCGCCAAAAACTTGACACGACCAAAAGATTGATGTCTTCTCCCAAGTGTAGGAGTGTCGAAGTAATAAATAACCCGGCAAGATCGGGGTCGAACCACAGAGAGGTTAATTGTATAAATTATAAATAACAAGACAACAACAACAATAAT
This sequence comes from Populus tomentosa, assembly GCA_018804465.1. NCBI lineage: Eukaryota > Viridiplantae > Streptophyta > Magnoliopsida > Malpighiales > Salicaceae > Populus > Populus tomentosa. Next base: position 8,478,181 of record CM031975.1, read on the forward strand.
AATAACAATAATAGTAATAGTAGTAGTAATAATAATAATAATAATAATAATAATAATAATAATACTCAATACGTGGCGTTGTTATACCTGAGAATGATCTAAAGATCGGGTCACAGGTTTCCAGCCTATATACTGAGTTTATGAAAAGATCAAAGAGATATATTATATAATATAAACAGATTTCTGATGCGAATGAATAAGGCAAGATCAACAATATCAGGATCCTTGATCAAACACAGAGCATACTTAACGTACATAAAATATAACAAGAATATAAATAATAATAATAATACTAATAATAATACTAATAATAATAATAATAATAATATTAGTAATAATAATAATAATAATAATAATAACAATAAAAAGACGAGGAGGAGGAAGAGACAATAATAACAACAACAATAATAACAATAACAACAATAATAATAACAAAAATAAGAAAAGCAGGAAGAAATTAATGAGAACTTTGAGATGGAAGATTAATGTAAGGATTAAATAATAATAAAGACAAATGTCAAGGTTAGAGGATCCACCAATGGTATTTCAAACAAGTATAGTATAAACTCTTATTACTCAATTTGAAAACCACACACGAAGGAGATTCCAGTCGGATGATTTGTCATTAATAGCTCATTATAAATTATTAACATGATCATATTAATTATCTTCATAACACCAAACTTTTAAATATTGTCAGGAATTCATGATGTTAACTGATGTTAACAACAAATCAAGTACCTTTCATAGCCCCAGGTGTAGGTAATACCATACGGTTGGGTTATGAGAGTGCCAAGCATTTGTTGTACCAAGTATTATACAACACAAATTTAGATTAACCATTTAACAAGCAAGGTATTAAGAATTAGTAAGATAAAAAGATAAGACATGTTAATATTAAACATTAAGGTCCATATTGAGTTTACACCATACTTGTTCTTACACCATTAGTGTAACCTTTTCACCTTGACATAATAAACTTAGCTAAACATAATGAAGAAGAAAAACATAAATAAATAAAACAAGAACATAAATAAAATACAAGTTAACTAAGGAAAGGAAAGGAAATGAAAAGCATAAACAAGAAATTAATAAAAGCAAAGCTTAAGAATTACAAAAAATATAAAGAGAGAAATAAAGAGCATGAACTTGATCTGAACAACCAAGCCCCTAAATACATGGCAAATGCCTCCTTTATAGGCCAAAATTCGGAATTATTGCTTTGATGACTCATTGTTGAGTGGGTGGCCAACTTTTGACTTAGTGAAAATCCTTATCATCTTGTCTAAATAAAACAAAAATGCTAGCATCAGAACTGGGTCCAGATGTCCAAATGAAAGTTCTGCGAAAATTCTCTTAGCTTTCCAGAAAAAAAAAGATGAGGTCATTTGGACTTCTAGAACTCAAGATATGGGCTGAACACTGAATAGTAGTTTGGGCTGCAGGACAGCTTCGGACTTCTCCGTTGTTGCTATTATTTGGACTTGAAAACGGCCTTCTTAGATCTTAGATGTCCAAATGAAAGTTGTAGGCCTATGTCTTATCAAATCTCTGTAAAAATTTCAGATCATTTGGATATCTAGAACTCGAGATATGACCCAATTACCGAACAGTGTTCCAGTTTGGACTGCACCAACATCTCTTTTCTAAGCTTCACCCTTCTTTATCTTCAAAATTTCAGTAGTTGAATTCATCAATCAATCCTTTGATTTATGTGATATGCCTGCATTTAAGATGAACATTTACCATATATTAGGGTAATTTATAATATTAGACTTGTTATTATAAAACATGCTTTAGTTAAGGAGTTATTGATACTTTAAGTGCAAAATGATGATATAACCCTTGATAAACATGCACTTTTAAGTACTAATC